>JAJQKJ010000948.1:0-156905 GCA_029574335.1 Rana kukunoris | reverse complement strand
TTGTCTCTGTGGGGGATCGGGATGTCTCTGTCGGGGATGGGATGTCTCTGTGGGGATCGGGATGTCTCTGTCGGGGATCGGGATGTCTTGTCGGGGATCGGGATGTCTCTGTCGGGGATCGGTTGTCTCTGTCGGGGATCGGTTGTCTCTGTCGGGGATCGGTTGTCTCTGTCGGGGATCGGGATGTTCTGTCGGGGGATCGGTTGTCTCTGTCGGGGATCGGTTGTCTCTTTCGGGGATCGGGTTGTTTGGTGATCGGTGTGTCTCTGTTGGTGATCGGTTCTCTGAATGGAGTGGGGGATGTTCTGTCGGGGATCGGGATGTCTCTGTCGGGGATCGGGGATGTCTCTCTCGGGGATCGGGATGTCTCTGTCGGGGATCGGTTGTTCTTGGGGGGATCGGGATGTCTCTGTCGGGGATCGGTTGTCTCTGTGGGGATCGGGATGTCCTGTCGGGGATCGGTTGTCTCTGTCGGGGATGGGATGTCTCTGTCGGGGATCGGTTGTCTCTGTCGGGGATCGGGATGTCTTGTCGGGGATGGGATGTCTCTGTCGGGGATCGGATGTCTCTGTCGGGGATCGGTTGTCTCTGTCGGGGATCGGGATGTCTTGTCGGGGATGGGATGTCTTGTCGGGGGGGTGTCTCTGTCGGGGATCGGTTGTCTCTGTCGGGGGGGGGGGGGGGTGTTGGGTTCTCAGTGGAGCTCGTTGTTTCCAGCGGTGGCGGTTGGGTGATTTGTGTCCCCGAATGTCCCGGGTGCAGAGCGCTGTGTCAGGCCCTGGAACCATCGCACATTGTACTGGGAACAGAGACGGGTCAGGGGGACATTGGTGGGGGGAGGGGAGGGGACCAGCCTGACACATCCAATGACTGTCATATGAGGACAATCGGGGCTCATTTTCACCGGGTGACACTGAAATATCTGGGGGACACAGGATACTCTGGGGGTACTGGGGACACCGCTCCACCCTGATATCTCAGCTCCACCCCGATATCTCATCTCCGCCCTGATATCTCAGCTCCGCCCTGATATCTCAGCTCCACCCTGATATCTCAGCTCCGCCCCTTTATCTCAGCTCCGCCCTTTTATCTCAGCTCCGCCCTGATATCTCAGCTCCACCCTGATATCTCGATATCTCAGCTCCACCCTGATATCTCAGCTCCACCCCGATATCTCAGCTCCACCCCGATATCTCAGCTCCACCCCGATATCTCAGCTCCACCCTGATATCTCAGCTCCACCCCGATATCTCAGCTCCACCCCGATATCTCAGCTCCACCCCGATATCTCAGCTCCACCCCGATATCTCAGCTCCACCCCGATATCTCAGCTCCACCCGATATCTCAGCTCCACCCTGATATCTCAGCTCCACCTGTTATCTCAGCTCCACCCGATATCTCAGCTCCACCCCGATATCTCAGCTCCACCCCGATATCTCAGCTCCACCCCGATATCTCAGCTCCACCCGATATCTCAGCTCCACCCCGATATCTCAGCTCCACCCCGATATCTCAGCTCCACCCTGATATCTCAGCTCCACCCTGTTATCTCAGCTCCACCCTGATATCTCAGCTCCGCCCTTTTATCTCAGCTCCGCCCTTTTATCTCAGCTCCGCCCTGATATCTCAGCTCCACCCTGATATCTCGATATCTCAGCTCCACCCTGATATCTCAGCTCCACCCCGATATTTCAGCTCCACCCTGATATCTCAGCTCCACCCTGATATCTCAGCTCCACCCTGTTATCTCAGCTCCACCCTGATATCTCAGCTCCGCCCTTTTATCTCAGCTCCGCCCTTTTATCTCAGCTCCGCCCTGATATCTCAGCTCCACCCTGATATCTCGATATCTCAGCTCCACCCTGATATCTCAGCTCCACCCCGATATTTCAGCTCCACCCTGATATCTCAGCTCCGCCCTGATATCTCAGCTCCACCCCGATATCTCAGCTCCACCCCGATATCTCAGCTCCACCCCGATATCTCAGCTCCACCCCGATATCTCAGCTCCACCCCGATATCTCAGCTCCACCCCGATATCTCAGCTCCACCCCGATATCTCAGCTCCACCCCGATATCTCAGCTCCACCCCGATATCTCAGCTCCACCCTGTTATCTCAGCTCCACCCCGATATCTCAGCTCCACCCCGATATCTCGATATCTCAGCTCCACCCTGATATCTCAGCTCCACCCCGATATTTCAGCTCCACCCCGATATCTCAGCTCCACCCCGATATCTCAGCTCCACGATATTCTAGCTCCAACCGATATCTCAGCTCCACCCGATATCTCAGCTCCACCCTTTTATCTCAGCTCCACCCTTTTATTCAGCTCCACCCTTTATCTCAGCTCCACCTTGTTATTCAGCTCCATGATATTCAGCTCGCCGATATCTCAGCTGATATCTCAGCTCCACCTCGATATCTCAGCTCCACCCGATATCTCAGCTCCACCCGATATTTCAGCTCCACCCTGATATTCAGTCCACCCCGATATCTCAGCTCCACCCCGATATTCAGCTCCTGATATTCAGCTCCACCCTGATATCTCAGCACCCCGATATCTCAGCTCCACGATATCTCAGCTCCACCCCGATATCTCAGCTCCACGATATCTCAGCTCCACCGATATC
Organism: Rana kukunoris; assembly: GCA_029574335.1. Taxonomy (NCBI): domain Eukaryota; kingdom Metazoa; phylum Chordata; class Amphibia; order Anura; family Ranidae; genus Rana; species Rana kukunoris. Next base: position 154,271 of record JAJQKJ010000948.1, on the reverse strand, counting down.
TCAGCTACACCCGATATCTCAGCTCCACCCTGTTATCTCAGCTCCACCTGTTATCTCAGCTCCACCCGATATCTCAGCTCACCCTGATATCTCAGCTACGATATCTCAGCTCCACCCCGATATCTCAGCTCCACCCCGATATCTCAGCTCCACCTGTTATCTCAGCTCACCCCGATATCTCAGCTCCACCGATATCTCGTATCTCAGTCCACCTGATATCTCAGTCCAGATATTTTAAGTTCGATATCTTAGTGATAATCTCAGCTCCACCCCGTTATCTCAGCTCCACCCTGATATCTCAGCTACCCCGATATCTCAGCTCCACCCTGTTATCTCAGCTCCACCCGATATCTCAGCTCCACCCCGATATTCAGTATCACCGCTATCAGTCCTGTTATCTCAGCTCCACCCCGATATTTCAGATCGAGTATCTCGTTATCTCAGCTCTGATACCTCGATATTCAGCTCGATCTTAGTCGATATTCAGCCACGATATCTCAGCTCCACCCGATATCTCAGCTCCACCTGATATCTCAGCTCCACCTGATATCTCAGCTCCGCCCTTTATCTCAGCTCCGCCCTTTTATCTCAGCTCCGCCCTGATATCTCAGCTCCACCCTGATATCTCGATATCTCAGCTCCACCCTGATATCTCAGCTCCACCCCGATATTTCAGCTCCACCCTGATATCTCAGCTCCACCCTTTTATCTCAGCTCCACCCCGATATCTCAGCTCCGCCCTTTTATCTCAGCTCCACCCTGTTATCTCAGCTCCGCCCCGATATCTCAGCTCCGCCCTGTTATCTCAGCTCCGCCCCGATATCTCAGCTCCGCCCCGATATCTCAGCTCCGCCCTTTCATCTCAGCTCCGCCCTTTTATCTCAGCTCCGCCCTGATATCTCAGCTCCGCCCTGTTATCTCAGCTCCACCCTTTTATCTCAGCTCCACCCTTTTATCTCAGCTCCACCCTTTTATCTCAGCTCCGCCCTGTTATCTCAGCTCCGCCCCGATATCTCAGCTCCGCCCTTTTATCTCAGCTCCGCCCTGATATCTCAGCTCCACCCTGATATCTCGATATCTCAGCTCCACCCCGATATCTCAGCTCCACCCCGATATCTCAGCTCCACCCCGATATCTCAGCTCCGATATCTGTAGATATCTCAGCTCACCCCGATATCTCAGCTCCACCCGATATCTCAGTCCACCCCGATATCTCAGCTCCACCCTGATATCTCAGCTCCACCCTGTTAATCTCAGCTCACCTATCTCAGCTCCCCTTTATCTCAGCTCCGCCTTTATCTCAGCTCCGCCCCTTTATCTCAGCTCCGCCCTGATATCTCAGCTCACCCTGATATCAGATATCTCAGCTCCACCCTGATATTCTCAGCTCCACCCGATATTTCAGCTCCACCCTGATATCTCAGCTCCCCCGATATCTCAGCTCCCTGATATCTCAGACACCCGATATCTCCCCCGATATCTCAGCTCACCCCGATATCTCAGCTCCACCCCGATATCTCAGCTCACCCTGTTATCTCAGCTCCACCCTGTTATTCAGCTCCACCTGATATCTCAGCTCGCCCCTTTATCTCAGCTCCGCCCTTTTATCTCAGCTCCGCCCTGATATTCTGCTCCACCTGATATCTCGATATCTCAGCTCCACCCTGATATCTCAGCTCCACCCCGATATTTCAGCTCCACCCTGATATCTCAGCTCCACCCCGATATCTCAGCTCCACCCCGATATCTCAGCTCCACCCCGTTATCTCAGCTCCACCCCGATATCTCAGCTCCGCCCTTTTATCTCAGCTCCACCCCGATATCTCAGCTCCGCCCTTTTATCTCAGCTCCACCCTGTTATCTCAGCTCCGCCCTGATATCTCAGCTCCGCCCTGATATCTCAGCTCCACCCCGATATCTCAGCTCCACCCCGATATCTCAGCTCACCCCGATATCTCAGCTCCACCATATATCTCAGCTCCCACCCCGATATACTCAGCTCCACCCGATATCTCAGCTCTCCACCCGATATCTCAGCTCCACCCGATATCTCAGCTCCACCGATATCTCAGCTCCACCCCGATATCTCAGCTCCACCCCGTTATCTCAGCTCCACCCCGTTATCTCAGCTCAACCCCGATATCTCAGCTCCACCCCGATATCTCAGCTCCACCCTTTTATCTCAGCTCCACCCTGTTATCTCAGCTCCACCCCGATATCTCAGCTCCACCCCGATATCTCAGCTCCACCCCGATATCTCAGCTCCGCCCCAATATCTCAACTCCGCCCTTTTATCTCAGCTCCACCCTGATATCTCAGCTCCACCCTGATATCTCAGCTCCACCCTGTTATCTCAGCTCAACCCCGATATCTCAGCTCCACCCCGATATCTCAGCTCCGCCCCGATATCTCAGCTCCGCCCTGTTATCTCAGCTCCGCCCCAATATCTCAGCTCCGCCCCGATATCTCAGCTCCGCCCTTTTATCTCAGCTCCACCCCGTTATCTCAGCTCCGCCCCGATATCTCAGCTCCGCCCCGTTATCTCAGCTCCGCCCCGATATCTCAGCTCCGCCCTTTTATCTCAGCTCCGCCCTTTTATCTCAGCTCCGCCCTGATATCTCAGCTCCGCCCTGTTATCTCAGCTCCACCCTGTTATCTCAGCTCCACCCTTTTATCTCAGCTCCGCCCTGTTATCTCAGCTCCGCCCCGATATCTCAGCTCCGCCCTGTTATCTCAGCTCCGCCCCGATATCTCAGCTCCGCCCTGATATCTCAGCTCCGCCCTGATATCTCAGCTCCACCGATATTCAGCTCCGCCTTTATTAGCTCTGATCTCAGCTCCACCCTGATATATCAGCTCCAATATCTCATCTCGCTATACACCCTGATATCTCAGCTCACCCTGATATCTCAGCTCCGCACCCTGATATCTCAGCCCCGCCATGATATCTCAGCTCCGCCCCAATATTCAGCTCACCGATATATTCAGCCCCGCCCTTTTATTCCAGCTCGTGATATCTCAGCTCCACCCCGATATCTCAGCTCCGCCCTTTTATCTCAGCTCCGCCCTGATATATCAGCTCCACCCCGATATCTCAGCTCCGCCCTTTTATCTCAGCTCCGCCCTTTTATCTCAGCTCCACCCTTTTATCTCAGCTCCGCCCTGTTATCTCAGCTCCGCCCCGATATCTCAGCTCCGCCCTGTTATCTCAGCTCCGCCCCGATATCTCAGCTCCGCCCTGATATCTCAGCTCCGCCCTGATATCTCAGCTCCACCCCGATATCTCAGCTCCGCCCTTTTATCTCAGCTCCGCCCTGATATCTCAGCTCCGCCCTGATATCTCAGCTCCACCCTGATATCTCAGCTCCGCCCTTTTATCTCAGCTCCGCCCTGATATCTCAGCTCCGCCCCGATATCTCAGCTCCGCCCCGATATCTCAGCTCCACCCGATATTGCTCAATATCTCAGCTCCGCCCGTATCTCAGCTCCGCGATATCTCAGCTCGCCCGGTATTCAGCTCCGCCCTGACTTTTATCTCAGTGCCTGATATCTCAGCTCGCCGATATCTCAGCTCCGCCCTTTTTCTCAGCTCGCCTGATATCTCTCACACGATATCTCAGCTCCCACCCTTTTATCTCAGCTCACCTTTTATCTCAGCTCGCCCTGTTTATCTCAGCTCCGCCCCGATATCTCAGCTCCGCCCTGTTATCTCAGCTCCGCCCCGATATCTCAGCTCCGCCCTGATATCTCAGCTCCGCCCTGATATCTCAGCTCCACCCCGATATCTCAGCTCCGCCCTTGTATCTCAGCTCCGCCCTGATATCTCAGCTCCACCCTGATATCTCAGCTCCGCCCCGATATGTCAGCTCCGCCCCGATATGTCAGCTCCGCCCTTTTATCTCAGCTCCACCCTGATATCTCAGCTCCGCCCTGTTATCTCAGCTCCACCCTGATATCTAGCTGATTATTCAGCTCCACCCTGATATCTCAGCTCCGCCCTGTTATCTCAGCTCCGCCCTGATATCTCAGCTCTGCCCTGATATCTCAGCTCCACCCCAATATCTCAGCTCCGCCTCAATATCTCAGCTCCGCCCTTTTATCTCAGCTCCGCCCTGATATCTCAGCTCCGCCCCGATATCTCAGCTCCGCCCGTTATCTCAGCTCCGCCCCGATATCTCAGCTCCGCCCCGATATCTCAGCTCCGCCCCGATATTTCAGCTCCGCCCTGATATCTCAGCTCCACCCCGATATCTCAGTTCCGCCCCGATATCTCAGCTCCGCCCCGATATCTCCTGACTGAACACAGGCCCCGCCCACTCTCTCTCCCAGCTCGGAAGGCTCTTCAGCAAGCCACACCCACGTTCTCAATGGTCCCCGCCCAGAAAAAGTTCTGCGCTCTCTCTGCATGTTTCCGCCCCGCCCAGGTTTATAAAGTCCCGCATTTGAAGCGATTTTTGATTCTCAATCAAACACAGCGCTTCGTTTGAAACCGTATCGTGATTGTCCGAGATCGGAAGAGGAAGTTTAGCGGAGTTCGCCACTTCCGGCTGGTCATGTGAGGGAGCCGAGACTGCGGGCTCTCCGGGAAGGACATGGGCTGCTGCTACAGCGGCGAGACCGACACCGGCAAAGGGGTGAGACACAGACAGTCCTCACTTCACTATGGGGGGAGGGGGAGGAGACACAGAAGACTCATTACTATGGGGGGCGGGTAGGGAGAAAGAGATATGGGTGGGGGGGAGGGGAGGAGACAGACATTCTCTTATTTGGGAGGGGAGGGAGACAGACAGTCCTCACTTATATGGGGGGAGGGGGAGAGACAGACAGTCTCACTTCACTGGGGGGGAGGGGGGAGGGAAGAGACTAACTAGAGGGGAGGGTGAGCATGATCTACTTCATATGGGGATGGGGGGAGGAGACACAGACAGTCCTCACTTCACTATGGGGGGGGGGGGGAGACACAGACAGCTCACTTCACTATGGGGGGGGTGGAGGAGCAGACCTACTCATGGGGGTCGGGGGGGAGGAGACACAGACAGTCTCCTTCATATGGGGGAGGGGGGGAGAGACAGATTATAAGGGGGGATGGGGACAGACAGTCCTCACTTCACTATGGGGGGAAGGGGGAGGAGACACAGGACAGTTCATCACTATGGGGGAGGGGGGAGGAGAACAGAAGTTCTACTTATATGGGGAGGGGGAGGAGACACAGACAGTCCTACTTCACTATGGGGGGAGGGGGGGGAGGAGAACAGACAGTCCTCTTCACTATGGGGGGAGGGGGGAGGAGACACAGGACAGTCCTCACTTCACTATGGGGAGGTGGGGGGGAGGAGACACAGACCTCTCACTTCACTATGGGGGAGGGGGGGGAGACAAGAGTCCTCACTTCACTATGGGGGGAGGGGGGGGGACACAGACAGTCCTCACTTCACTATGGGGGGAGGGGGGGGACACAGACAGTCTCACTTCACTATGGGGGGAGGGGGGAGACACAGACAGTCCTCACTTCACTATGGGGGGAGGGGGGGGGGAGACACAGACAGTCCTCACTTTCACTGTGGGGGGGGGGAGGAGACACAGGACAGTCCTCACTTCACTATGGGGGGAGGGGGGGGGGAGGAGACACAGACAGTCCTCACTTCACTATGGGGGAGGGGGGAGGAGAACAGACAGTCCTCACTTCATATGGGGGGAGGGGGGAGGAGACACAGACAGTCCTCACTTCACTATGGGGGGAGGGGAGGAGGAAGACAGTCCTCATTCACTATGGGGGGAGGGGAGGGAGACACAGACAGTCCTCACTTCACTATGGGGGGAGGGGGAGGAGACACAGACAGTCCTCACTTCACTATGGGGGGGGGGGGGAGGGGGAGGAGACCACAGTCCTCACTTCATATGGGGGGAGGGGGGGGAGGAGACACAGAGTCTCACTTCACTATGGGGGGAGGGGGGGGGAGGAGACACAGACAGTCCTCACTTCACTATGGGGGGGGGGGAGGGAGACACAGGACAGTCCTCACTTCACTATGGGGGGAGGGGGAGGAGACACAGACAGTCCTCACTTCACTATGGGGGGGGGGGGGGGAGACACAGACAGTCCTCACTTCACTATGGGGGGAGGGGGGAGGAGACACAGACAGACTCACTTCACTTGGGGGGAGGGGAGGGGTCCCAGACAGTACTTCACTATGGGGGGGAGGGGAGGGAGACACAGACAGTCCTCACTTCACTATGGGGGGAGGGGGGAGGGAACAGACCAGTCCTCACTTCATATGGGGGGAGGGGAGGGGGAGGAGACACAGACAGTCCTCACTTCACTATGGGGGGAGGGGGGAGGAGACACAGACAGTCCTCACTTCACTATGGGGGGAGGGGGAGGAGACACAGACAGTCTCACTTCACTATGGGGGGGAGGGGGAGGAGACAGACAGTCCTCACTTCACTATGGGGGGGGGGGGGGACACAGACAGTCCTCACTTCACTATGGGGGAGGGGGGGAGGAGACACAGACAGTCCTCACTTCACTATGGGGGGAGGGGGGGAGACACAGACAGTCCTCACTTCACTATGGGGGAGGGGGGGGGAGGACACAGACAGTCTCACTTCATATGGGGGGAGGGGGAGGAGACACAGACAGTCCTCACTTCACTATGGGGGGAGGGGGGAGGAGACACAGACAGTCTCACTTCACTATGGGGGAGGGGGAGGAGAACAGACTCCTCACTTCACTATGGGGGGAGGGGGGAGGACACAAGACAGTCTACTTCACTATGGGGGGAGGGGGGAGGACACCAGACAGTCCTTTACTATGGGGGAGGGGGGAGGAGAAAGACAGTCCTCACTTCACTATGGGGGGAGGGGGGGAGGAGACACAGACATCCTCACTTCACTATGGGGGGAGGGGGGAGGAGACACAGACAGTCCTCACTTCACTATGGGGGGGAGGGGGGGGGAGGAGAACAGGGACAGTCCTCACTTCACTATGGGGGGAGGGGGGAGGAGACACAGACAGTCCTCACTTCACTATGGGGGGATGGGGGAGAGGAAACAGACAGTCCTCACTTCACTATGGGGGAGGGGGGGGCCAGACAGTCCTCACTTCACTATGGGGGGAGGGGGGGGACACAGACAGTCCTCACTTCACTATGGGGGGGGAGGGGGGAGGAGACACAGACAGTCCTCACTTCACTATGGGGGGGGGGAGGGGGGGGTGAGACACAGACAGTCCTCACTTCACTATGGGGAGGGGGGAGGAGACACAGGCAGTCCTCACTTCACTATGGGGGGGGGGGAGGGGGGAGGAGACAAGACAGTCCTCACTTCACTATGGGGGGGAGGGGGGAGGAGACACAGACAGTCCTCACTTCACTATGGGGGGAGGGGGGAGGAGACACAGACAGTCCTCACTTCACTATGGGGGGAGGGGAGGAGACAGACAGTCCTCACTTCACTATGGGGGGGGGAGGGGAGGAGACACAGACAGTCCTCACTTCACTATGGGGGGAGGGGAGGAGACACAGACAGTCTCACTTCACTATGGGGGGATGGGGGAGGGAGAGGAGACACAGACAGTCCTCACTTCACTATGGGGGAGGGGAGGAGACACAGACAGTCCTCACTTCACTATGGGGGGAGGGGAGGGGGAGACACAGACAGTCCTCACTTCACTATTGGGGGGAGGGAGGGAGACAAAGTCAGTCCTCACTTCACTATGGGGGGAGGGGGAGGAGACACAGACAGTCCTCACTTCACTATGGGGGGAGGGGAGGGGAGGAGACACAGACAGTCCTCACTTCATATGGGGGGGGGGGAGGAGACACAGACAGTCCTCACTTCACTATGGGGGGGGGGAGGGGGAGGGGACACAGACAGTCCTCACTTCACTATGGGGAGGGGGGGGACACAGACAGTCCTCACTTCACTATGGGGGGAGGGGGGGAGGAGACACAGACAGTCCTCACTTCTCTATGGGGGGAGGGGAGGGGAGGAGACACAGACAGTCCTCACTTCACTATGGGGGGAGGGGGGGAGGAGACACAGACAGTCCTCACTTCACTATGGGGGGGGGGGGGGAGGAGACACAGACAGTCCTCACTTCACTATGGGGGAGGAGGGGAGGAGACACAGACAGTCCTCACTTCACTATGGGGGGAGGGGGGAGGAGACACAGACAGTCCTCACTTCACTATGGGGGGAGGGGGGGGAGGAGACACAGACAGTCTCACTTCACTATGGGGGGGGGGGGAGGAGACACAGACAGTCCTCACTTCAATATGGGGGGAGGGGGGAGGAGACACAGACAGTCCTCACTTCACTATGGGGGAGGGGGGAGGAGACACAGACAGTCCTCACTTCACTATGGGGGGAGGGGGGGAGGAGAGACACAGACAGTCCTCACTTCACTATGGGGGAGGGGGGAGGAGACACAGACAGTCCTTCACTATGGGGGGAGGGGGGGAGGAGACACAGACAGTCCTCACTTCACTATGGGGGGAGGGGGAGGAGACACAGACAGTCCTCACTTCACTATGGGGAGGGGGGAGGGACAAGACAGTCCTCACTTCATATGGGGGGAGGGGGGGGAGACAGGAGAACAGAGTCCTCACTTCACTATGGGGGAGGGGGAGGAGAGGAGGCGACAGACAGTCTCACTTCACTATGGGGGAGGGGGGAGAGACACAGACAGTCCTCACTTCACTATGGGGGGAGGGGGGAGGAGACACAGACAGTCCTCACTTCATATGGGGGAGGGGGGGAGGAGACACAGACAGTCCTCATTCACTATGGGGGGGAGGGGGGAGGACACAGAAGTCCTCACTTCACTATGGGGGGTGGGAGGAGACAGACAGTCTCATTCACTATGGGGGAGGGGGAGGAGACACAGACAGTCCTCACTTCACTATGGGGGAGGGGGAGGAGACAAGACAGTCCTACTATCATATGGGGGGTGGGGGAGGAGACACAGACAGTCCTCACTTCACTATGGGGGGAGGGGGGAGGACACAGACAGTCCTCACAACTATGGGGGGAGGGGGGGGGAGACACAGACAGTCCTCACTTCACTATGGGGGAGGGGGAGGAGACACAGACAGTCCTCATTCACTATGGGGGGAGGGGGGGAGAGACAAGACAGTCCTCACTTCACTATGGGGGAGGGGAGGGGAGGAGACACAGACAGTCCTCACTTCACTATGGGGGGAGGGGAGGGGAGGAGACACAGACAGTCCTCACTTCACTATGGGGGGAGGGGGGAGGAGACACAGACAGTCCTCACTTCACTATGGGGGGAGGGGGGAGGGGGAGGAGACACAGACAGTCCTCACTTCACTATGGGGGGGAGGGGGGGAGGAGAGACCAGACAGTCTCACTTCACTATGGGGGGGAGGGGGGAGGAGAACAGACAGTCCTCACTTCACTATGGGGGGAGGGGAGGGGAGGAGAACAGACAGTCCTCACTTCACTATGGGGGGGAGGGGGGAGGAGAAAGACAGTCCTCACTTCACTATGGGGGGGGGGGGAGGAGACACAGACAGTCCTCACTTCATATGGGGGGAGGGGGAGGAGACACAGACAGTCTCACTTCACTATGGGGGGAGGGGGGAGGAGACACAGACAGTCCTCACTTCACTATGGGGGAGGGGGGAGGAGACACAGACAGTCCTCACTTCACTATGGGGGGAGGGGGGAGGAGACACAGACAGTCCTCACTTCACTATGGGGGGGAGGGGGGAGGAGACACAGACAGTCCTCACTTCACTATGGGGGGGGGGGAGGAGACAAGACAGTCCTCACTTCACTATGGGGGGAGGGGGAGGAGACACAGACAGTCCTCACTTCACTATGGGGGGGAGGGGGGAAGGAGACACAGACAGTCCTCATTCACTATGGGGGGAGGGGAGGAGACACAGACGTCCTCACTTCACTATGGGGGGGAGGGGGGAGGAGACACAGACAGTCCTCACTTCACTATGGGGGGAGGGGGGAGGAGACACAGACAGTCCTCACTTCACTATGGGGGGAGGGGGGAGGAGACACAGACAGTCCTCACTTCACTATGGGGGGAGGGGGGAGGAGACACAGACAGTCCTCACTTCACTATGGGGGGGGGGGGGGGGGGAGGACACAGAACAGTCCTCACTTCACTATGGGGGGAGGGGGAGGAGACACAGACAGTCCTCACTTCATATGGGGGAGGGGGGAGGGAGACAGACAGTCTCACTTCACTATGGGGGAGGGAGGGGAGGAGACACAGACAGTCCTCACTTCTATGGGGGGGGGGGGGAGGGGGGGAGGGACACAGACAGTCCTCACTTCACTATGGGGGGAGGGGGGGAGGACAGAGTTCACTTCACTATGGGGGAGGGGGGGAGGAGACACAGACATCCTCGTCACTAAGGGGAGGGGGGAGGAGACACGACAGGACGGGTTGTGTTGTTGGGGGGGGAATGGCGTGTTGCGGTTGTGTAGCGGGGGATGGGAGGGAATGGCGTGTTGGTTGCGGGGGGGGGAATGGCGTGTTGCGTTGTAGCGGGGGGGGAATGGCGTGTTGCGTTGTAGGGGGGGGGGGAATGGCGTGTTGCGTTTTGTAGCGGGGGGGGCAATGGGCGTGTTGCGTTGTAGTAGGGGGGGGGCAATGGGTGTTGCGTTTGTAGCGGGGGGGGGGAATGGCGTGTTGCGTTGTAGGGGGGGGGGGGAATGGCGTGTTGCGTTGTAGCGGGGGGGGGGGAAATGGCGTGTTGCGTTGTAGCGGGGGGGGGGGAAATGGCGTGTTGCGTTGTAGCGGGGGGGGGGGGAATGGCGTGTTGCGTTGTAGGGGGGGGGGGAATGGCGTGTTGCGTTGCAGCGGGGGGGGGGAATGGCGTGTTGCGTTGCAGGGGGGGGGGGGGGGGAATGGCGTGTTGCGTTGCAGCGGGGGGGAATGGCGTGTTGCGTTGCAGCGGGGGGGAATGGCGTGTTGCGTGTGTAGCGGGGGGAATGGCGTGTTGCGTTGTAGCGGGGTGGGAATGGCGTGTTGCGTTGTAGGGGGGGGGGGATTGGCGTGTTGCGTTTGTAGCGGGGGGGGAATGGCGTGTTGCGTTGTAGCGGGGGGGGGAATGGGCGTGTTGCGTTGTTTGTAGCGGGGGGGGGGAATGGCGTGTTGCGTTTGTAGGGGGGGGGGGAAATGGCGTGTTGCGTTTGTAGCGGGGGGGAGGCGATGGTTTGTTGCGTTGTAGGGGGGGGGATGGCGTGTTGCGTTGTAGGGGGGGGGGGGGAATGGCGTGTTGCGTTGTAGCGGGGGGGGGGGAATGGCGTGTTGCGTTGTTTGTAGCGGGGGGGGGGAATGGCGTGTTGCGTTGTGGGGGGGGGGGAATGGCGTTTGTTGGTTTGTAGCGGGGGGGGGGGGAATGGCGTGTTGCGTTGTAGGGGGGGGGGGGGGGGGGGGGGGGAATGGCGTGTTGCGTTGTAGCGGGGGGGGGGGGGGGGGGGGAATGGGTGTTGCGTTGTAGGGGGGGGGGGGGAATGGCGTGTTGCGTTGGGGGAATGGCGTGTTGCGTTGTTGCGGGGGGGGGAATGGCGTGTTGCGTTGTTGCGGGGGGGGAATGGCGTGTTGCGTTGTTGCGGGGGGGGAATGGCGTGTTGCGTTGTTGCGGGGGGGGAATGGCGTGTTGCGTTGTAGCGGGGGGGGAATGGCGTGTTGCGTTGTAGCGGGGGGGAATGGCGTGTTGTCGCGTTGTTGCGTTGTAGCGGGGGGAATGGCGTGTTGCGTTGTAGCGGGGGGGGAATGGCGTGTTGCGTTGTAGCAGGGGGGGGAATGGCGTGTTGCGTTTGTGTACGCGGGGGGGAATGGGTGTTGCGTTGTAGCGGGGGGGGAATGGCGTGTTGCGTTGTAGCGGGGGGGGAATGGCGTGTTGCGTTGTAGCGGGGGGGGGGATGGGTGTTGCGTTGTAGCGGGGGGGGGGGAATGGCGTGTTGCGTTGTAGCGGGGGGGGAATGGCGTGTGTTGCGTTGTAGCGGGGGGGGGGGGGAATGGCGTGTTGCGTTGTAGCGGGGGGGAAATGGCGTGTTGGTTGTAGCGGGGGGGGGGGGGGGGAATGGCGTGTTGCGTTGTAGCGGGGGGGGGGGGGAAATGGCGTGTTGCGTTGTAGCGGGGGGGGGGGAATGGCGTGTTGCGTTGCAGCGGGGGGGGGAAATGGGTGTTGCGTTGCAGGGGCGGGGGGGGAAATGGCGTGTTGCGTTGCAGGGGGGGGGGGGAATGGCGTGTTGCGTTTGCAGCGGGGGGGAATGGCGTGTTGCGTTGCAGCGGGGGGGGAATGGCGTGTTGCGTGTTGTAGCGGGGGGGGAATGGCGTGTTGCGTTGTAGGGGAGGGAATGGCGTGTTGCGTTGTAGCGGGGGGGGAATGGCGTGTTGCGTTGTAGCGGGGGGGGAATGGCGTGTTGCGTTGTAGCGGGGGGGGGAATGGCGTGTTGCGTTGTAGCGGGGGGGGGGAAATGGCGTGTTGCGTTGTAGCGGGGGGGGGGGGAATGGCGTGTTGCGTTGTAGCGGGGGGGGGGGAAAATGGCGTGTTGCGTTGTAGCGGGGGGGGAATGGCGTGTTTGCGTTGTTAGCGGGGGGGGGGGAATGGCGTGGCGTGTTGCGTTGGGGGGGGGGGAATGGCGTGTTGAGTTGTAGCGGGGGGGGGGAATGGCGTGTTGCGTTGTAGCGGGGGGGGGGGAAGGGGAGTTCGTGTTGTTTAGCGGGGGGGGGGGGGGGGGGAATGGCGTGTTGCGTTGTAGCGGGGGGGGGGGGGGAATGGCGTGTGTTGCGGGGGGGAATGGCGTGTTGCGTTGTTGCGGGGGGGAATGGCGTGTTGCGTTGTTGCGGGGGGGGGAATGGCGTGTTGCGTTGTTGCGGGGGGGGAATGGCGTGTTGCGTTGTGTAGCGGGGGGGGGAATGGCGTGTTGCGTTGTAGGGGGGGGAATGGCGTGTTGCGTTGTAGCGGGGGGGAATGGCGTGTTGCGTTGTAGCGGGGGGGAATGGCGTGTTGCGTTGTAGCAGGGGGGGAATGGCGTGTTGCGTTGTAGCGAGGGGGGAATGGCGTGTTGCGTTGTAGCAGGGGGGGGGAATGGCGTGTTGCGTTGTAGCGGGGGGTGGGAATGGCGTGTTGCGTTGTAGCGGGGGGGAATGGCGTGTTGCGTTGTAGCGGGGGGGAATGGCGTGTTGTAGCGGGTGAAGTAACATTTGTGTTTCTCTCTCTATCAGGAGCAGGGTGAAAGGGAACATCTTCTGCCCTCCAATCAGACGATTCCTAACAGGACGCCCAATGGATCCGAACCCAACTCCACCAACAACCCGGCGGCCCGGACGGACGAGCAGGCGCTGCTCTCGCGGATCCTGGCCAGGACGGCTCAGTGAGTATAGTGGGAGGGCGGTCCTAATAGGGCGGAGTGCCGGGGTCTGCAAATAGCTTGGTCCACGCCCTTTTCCCAGGATAGCAGCGGACTAGGCAGAAGCCGCAGCCTCGCCTAAAAGTTTTGATTGTTTTTTATTTTTTTTTATTTTTTTACGCAGATTTTTTTTGGGGGCCAAAATTGCCCAGCTCTAATGTTTTGAAAAGGTTTTATAAACTACTTGGCCCCGGGATCCCAAATAAATCCATTATAATCCAGATTATAACATTGCGATACTTTTTTTTTTTTTTTATTTATTTTTTAACCACTTCAGCCCCGGACCATTATGCACGTAAAGGACCTTGCCCCCCGATTCGGCGCTGCGTCGCTTTACCTGACAATTGCGCGGTCGTGCAACGTGACTCCCAAACAAAATTGGCGTCCTTTTTTTTTTTTTTCCCACCATTAGAGCTTTCTTTTGGTGGTATTTGATCGCCTCTGCGGGTTTTTTTTATTTTTTGCGCTCTAAACAAAAATAGAGCGACAATTTTGAAAAACAATGCAATATTTTTTACTTTTTGCTATAATAAATATCCCCAAAAAAAAAAATATATATATATATATATATATATATAAATTCCTCAGTTTAGGCCGATACGTATTCTTCTACATATTATTGGTAAAAAAAAAAACGCAATAAGCGTTTTATCGGTTGGTTTGCACATTTTTTTTTTTTTACTAGTAATGGCGGTGATCAGCGTTTTTATTTTTATTTTTTTCTCGGTACTGCGACATTACGGCGAACACATCGGACACTTTTGAGACATTTTTGGGACCATTGTCATTTTCACAGCGAAAAGTGCTAAAAAAATGCACTGGTTACTGTGATTATGACACTGGCAGTGAAGGGGTTAACCACTAGGTGGCGCTAAGAGGTTAAGTGTGCCCTAAAGGAGTGTTTCTTAATGTAGGGGGCGGGGCTGGACGTGTGACATCATTGATCGTGTTTCCTTATATCAGGGAACAGACGATCAGTGACAAGCCACAGATGAGGACGGGGAAGGTTTGTTTACACTCGCCTCTCCCCGTTCTTCAGCTCCTGTGACCGATCGCGGGACACCGGCGGCCATCGGGTCCACGGGTATGGTCATGGAGCTTCGGACCGGGTCGTGTGCTGGGCTCTTAAAGGCGACGAACAGGTACGGGCCTGTGCCCAGCCGTGCCATCCTGCTGACGCATATCGGCGTTGGGTGGTCCTTAAGTGGTTAAAGAGGGGGGAGGGGAGCACTGCAGATGGATAAAGCTGCTGGAATTGGTATTTCTGGTGATTAAAAATGTTTAAATGTTGATTTTTAGCTTTTTTTTATGAATCTTTATTTTCTCCAATGACTGAACGCTGTGTGTATATTCTGTGTCTGCACAGGAACATCATCGACGTATCGGCTGTAGAGTCCCAGGGGATGGAGCAGCATGAATGTATGGACAGAGCCAGGCAGTACAGGTGAGCCGCGTCCCTACGGGAGTCGGGACTCTTCGCTGGGAACCGTAACTTTTTTTTTTTTTTCTCTGATTCAGTATTCTTCCCTGGAGAACCTGCTTTTTCTCTTGCAGGTTGACCACGCTAAGCCTCCTGCCTCCCAATTTGCAGCAGTGTTGTCAGCCTGCGGTGTGCGCTCTTTCAGTTGTCTGATCGGTTGTTTGATGACAACACTGCTGCAAATTGCCAAGTAAGGGGGTTTGAGGTTGTCATCGTGCATCCAGGTGAGAAACTTTGCAGCAGTATGCCACTGCCCCGCCTCCTGCCACCTTCATATAACAGGCGAGGCCCACACTGAGCCCCTCCTTCCTGTGACACTGCCCCGCCTCCTGCCACCTTCATATTACAGACGAGGCCCACACTGAGCCCCTCCTTCCTGTGCCACTGCCCCGCCTCCTGCCACCTTCATATTACAGGCGAGGCCCACACTGAGCTCCTCCTTCCTGTGCCACTGCCCCGCCTCCTGTCATTTCACACTACAGACGAGGCCCACACTGAGCCCCTCCTTCCTGTGCCACTGCCCCGCCTCCTGTCATATTCACACTACTGGCGAGGCCCACACTGAGCCCCTCCTTCCTGTGCCACTGCTCCGCCTCCTGCCACCTTCATATTACAGGCGAGGCCCACACTGAGCCCCTCCTTCCTGTGCCACTGCCCCGCCTCCTGCCACCTTCATATTACAGGCGAGGCCCACACTGAGCCCCTCCTTCCTGTGCCACTGCCCCGCCTCCTGTCATATTCACACTACTGGCGAGGCCCACACTGAGCCCCTCCTTCCTGTGCCACTGCCCCGCCTCCTGTCATATTCACACTACTGGCGAGGCCCACACTGAGCCCCTCCTTCCTGTGCCACTGCCCCGCCTCCTGCCACCTTCATATTACAGGAGAGGCCCACACTGAGCCCCGCCTCCTGCCACCTTCATATTACAGGCGAGGCCCACACTGAGCCCCTCCTTCCTGTGCCACTGCCCAGTCTCCTGTCACCTTCACACTACAGGCGAGGCCCACACTGAGCCCCTCCTTCCTGTGCCAGTGCCCCGCCTCCTGCCACCTTCACACTACAAGCGAGGCCCACACTGAGCCCCCTCCTTCCTGTGTCACTGCCCCGCCTCCTGCCACCTTCATATTACAGCGAGGGCCCACACTGAGCCCCTCTTCCTGTGTCACTGCCCGCCTCCTGCCACCTTCATATTTCAGGCGAGGCCCACACTGAGCCCCCCTTCCTGTGCCACTGCCCGCTCCACACCCCTCCTGCCACCTTCAACTACAGCGAGGCCCACACTGAGCCCCTCCTTCTGTGCCACTGCCCCGCCTCCTGCCACCTTCACACAAAAGCGAGGCCCACACTGAGCCCATCCTTCCTGTGCCACTGCTCCGCCTCCTGCACCTTCATATTACAGGCGAGGCCCACACTGAGCCCCTCCTTCCTGTGCCACTGCCCCGCCTCCTGCCACCTTCACACTACAAGCGAGGCCCACACTGAGCCCCTCCTTCCTGTGCCAGTGCCCCGCCTCCTGCCACCTTCACACTACAAGCGAGGCCCACACTGAGCCCCCTCCTTCCTGTGTCACTGCCCCGCCTCCTGCCACCTTCATATTACAGGCGAGGCCCACACTGAGCCCCTCCTTCCTGTGTCACTGCCCCGCCTCCTGCCACCTTCATATTACAGGCGAGGCCCACACTGAGCCCCTCCTTCCTGTGCCACTGCCCCGCCTCCTGCCACCTTCACACTACAAGCGAGGCCCACACTGAGCCCCTCCTTCCTGTGCCACTGCCCCGCCTCCTGCCACCTTCACACAAAAGCGAGGCCCACACTGAGCCCATCCTTCCTGTGCCACTGCTCCGCCTCCTGCCACCTTCATATTACAGGCGAGGCCCACACTGAGCCCCTCCTTCCTGTGCCACTGCCCCGCCTCCTGCCACCTTCACACTACAAGCGAGGCCCACACTGAGCCCCTCCTTCCTGTGCCACTGCCCCGCCTCCTGCCACCTTCACACAAAAGCGAGGCCCACACTGAGCCCATCCTTCCTGTGCCACTGCTCCGCCTCCTGCCACCTTCATATTACAGGCGAGGCCCACACTGAGCCCCTCCTTCCTGTGCCACTGCCCCGCCTCCTGCCACCTTCATATTACAGGCGAGGCCCACACTGACCCCCTCCTTCCTTTGCCACTGCCCAGTCTCCTGACACCTTCACAGTACAGGCGAGGCCCACACTGAGCCCCTCCTTCCTGTGCCAGTGCCCCGCCTCCTGCCACCTTCACACTACAAGCGAGGCCCACACTGAGCCCATCCTTCCTGTGCCACTCCCCCTGCCACCTTTACACTACAAGCGAGGCCCACACTGAGCCCATCCTTCCTGTGCCACTGCTCCGCCTCCTGCCACCTTCATATTACAGGCGAGGCCCACACTGAGCCCCTCCTTCCTGTGCCACTGCCCCGCCTCCTGCCACCTTCATATTACAGGCGAGGCCCACACTGAGCCCCTCCTTCCTCTGCCACTGCCCCGCCTCCTGCCACCTTCATATTACAGGCGAGGCCCACACTGAGCCCCTCCTTCCTGTGCCACTGCCCCGCCTCCTGCCACCTTCATATTACAGGCGAGGCCCACACTGACCCCCTCCTTCCTTTGCCACTGCCCAGTCTCCTGTCACCTTCACAGTACAGGCGAGGCCCACACTGAGCCCCTCCTTCCTGTGCCAGTGCCCCGCCTCCTGCCACCTTCACACTACAAGCGAGGCCCACACTGAGCCCATCCTTCCTGTGCCACTCCCCCTGCCACCTTTACACTACAAGCGAGGCCCACACTGAGCCCATCCTTCCTGTGCCACTGCTCCGCCTCCTGCCACCTTCATATTACAGGCGAGGCCCACACTGAGCCCCTCCTTCCTGTGCCACTGCCCCGCCTCCTGCCACCTTCATATTACAGGCGAGGCCCACACTGAGCCCTCCTTCCTGTGCCACCTACAGGGCGAGGCCCCTGAGCCCCTCCTTCCTCCTGCCCCCGCCTCCCACCTTCATATTACAGGCGAGGCCCACACTGAGCCCCTCCTGCCACTGCCCCGCCCTCTGCCACCTTCATATTACAGGCGAGGCCACCCTGCCCCTCCTTCTCCTGCCCCGCCTCCTCACCTTCATATTACAGGCGAGGCCCACACTGACCCCCTCCTTCCTGTGCCACTGCCCAGTCTCCTGTCACCTTCACACTACAGGCGAGGCCCACACTGAGCCCCTCCTTCCTGTGCCAGTGCCCCGCCCCGCCACCTTCACCTACAAGCGAGCCCACCTGCCATCCTTCCTGTGCCCTCCCCCTGCCACCTTTACACTACAAGCGAGGCCCACACTGAGCCCATCCTTCCTGTGCCACCTCCGCCTCCTGCCACCTTCATATTACAGGCGAGCCCACCAGCCCTCCTTCCTGCCACTGCCCCGCCTCCTGCCACCTTCATATTACAGGCGAGGCCCACACGAGCCCCTCCTTCCTGTGCCAGCCCCGCCCCCCTCCGCCACCTTTCATATTACAGGCGAGGCCACACTGAGCCCCTCCTTCCTGCCCTGTCTCCTGTCACCTTCATATTACAGGCGAGGCCCCTGACCCCCTCCTTCCTCCTGCCAGTCTCCTTCACCTTCACATACAGCGAGGCCCACACTAGGCCCTCCCTTCCCGGTGCCAGCCCGCCTCCGCCACCTTCACACTACAAGGCCCACACTGACCCATCCTTCCTGTGCCCCTCCGCCTTGCCACCTCATATTACAGGCGAGGCCACCACTGACCCCTCCCTTCCTGTGCCCGCCCCTCCTCCTGCCACCTTCATATTACAGGCCACACGAGCCCTCTCCTTGCCTCCCACTGCCCCTCCTCCTGCCACCTTCATATTACAGGCGAGGCCCACACTGAGCCCCTCCTTCCTGTGCCACTGCCCCGCCTCCTGCCACCTTCATATTACAGACGAGGCCCACACTGAGCCCCTCCTTCCTCTGCCACTGCCCTGTCTCCTGTCACCTTCATATTACAGGCGAGGCCCACACTGACCCCCTCCTTCCTGTGCCACTGCCCAGTCTCCTGTCACCTTCACACTACAGGCGAGGCCCACACTGAGCCCCTCCTTCCTGTGCCAGTGCCCCGCCTCCTGCCACCTTCACACTACAAGCGAGGCCCACACTGAGCCCATCCTTCCTGTGCCACTCCCCCTGCCACCTTTACACTACAAGCGAGGCCCACACTGAGCCCCCTCCTTCCTGTGCCACTGCCCCGCCTCAACTGAACTGTGTATAGTGAGACCTGATGACCAATACTGGTCATGGATGCAAAAGTCAGAAAATAAAGTGTAAATAAGAAAAAAAATGTAAATGAGGAACTGCCCACCAGCTGTAATGAGGCTTGCAAATGCTCTCTTTTGTGGCTAGGTGGGCTTACCCTGGGGGGAGGTTGGGCCTTGCCGGTTTCTCTGGGGGCGGGGGAGTGTCACGCACTTTGTTTTGGTCTTTTTGGTATTCTAAAGGAGGCGGGGCAGTGGCACAAGGAGGGGGTTTGTGTTGGCCTTTTTGTAAATCTAAAAGAGGCGGGGCAGTGGAGGTATGGTGTTGATTCTATCCGTAATCTAATGGAGACACATTGGTGGTACAGGAAGGAGGGGCTCAGTGTTGGTCTTGCCTGTAGTGTGGTGGCCGGAGGCGGGGCAGTGACGCAGGAAGGAGGGGCTCAGTTTAGGCCTTTCTTGTAGTATAGAGATGGCAGGAGGTGGGGCAGTGGCACAGGAAGAAGGGGCTTGGTGTGGGCCTCGCCTGTTGTGTGGAGGCGGGGCAGTGGCACAGGAAGAAGGGGCTTGGTGTGGGCCTCGCCTGTAATATGAAGGTGACAGGAGGTGGGGCAGTGGCACAGGAAGGAGGGGCTCAGTGTGGGCCTTGCCTGTAATATGAAGGTGACAGGAGGTGGGGCAGTGGCACAGGAAGGAGGGGCTCAGTGTGGGCCTCGCCTGTAGTGTGAAGGTGACAGGAGGTGGGGCAGTGGCACAGGAAGGAGGAGCTCAGTGTGGGCCTCGCCTGTAATATGAAGGTGACAGGAGGTGGGGCAGTGGCACAGGAAGGAGGAGCTCAGTGTGGGCCTCGCCTGTAATATGAAGGTGGCAGGAGGCGGGGCAGTGGCACAGGAAGGAGGGGCTCAGTGTGGGCCTCGCCTGTAGTGTGAAGGTGACAGGAGGTGGGGCAGTGGCACAGGAAGGAGGGGCTCAGTGTGGGCCTTGCCTGTTGTGTGGAGGCGGGGCAGTGGCACAGGAAGGAGGGGCTCAGTGTGGGCCTTGCCTGTAGTGTGAAGGTGGCACATCATCTATAGGAATAGGGGGGATCTTTGGGGTGTCGGCCCCTGACAGGTATACCATTTGAGCTGTGTGAGTGTCTTCTGTGTATTTGGCCATTAATGGATTCCAGTGTCACCGCGGTCTCTACGGTTACGGTGCATTTCCTCAGTAATGCGTTTTTCTCTTTGTGTCTCTGCAGCACACGACTAGCGAAGCTCAGTAGTAACCTAACGGACTGGAAGAAGGTGCCCCCTCTGCCCTCGCTCACCGCCCAGCCACACCAAATACTCGCCAGCGACCCCGTTCCTTATGCAGATATCCAGCAGGTAAGCAGATCGGGGGAGTGGGCGGGGCTGGGGACCAGAAATTGTATGATGTCATCACACATGGGTGCCGCCCGACCGAGTTTTCCCTGATCGCCACTCCAGTCTGTGAGAGTCCCCACACTGAGCGGTGTACAGCAGCGAGGACAAGGGGGGGGGGGACGACTCCTTCCTTCCTTCCTTTTCTTTTCTTTTTTTTTTTTCTCTTTTTCTTCTTTCTTTTATTTCTCTTTTTTTTTCTCTTTCTATTTCTCTCTCTTTCTCTTTTTTCTCTCTTTCTCTTTCTTTCTCTTTCTCTTTTTTTCTCTTTCTCTTTTCTCTCTTTCTCTTTCTTTCTCTCTTTCTCTTTTTCTCTTTCTCTCTCTTTCTCTTTTTTTTCTCTTTCTCTTTTCTCTCTTTCTCTTTCTCTTTCTCTCTCTTTCTCTTTTTCTCTTTCTCTTTTCTCTCTCTCTTTTTTTCTCTTTCTCTTTTCTCTCTCTTTCTCTTTTTTTCTCTTTTTTTCTCTTTTTTCTTTCTCTTTTTTTTTTCTCTTTTTTCTTTCTCTCTTTTTTCTTTCTTTCTCTTTTTTCTTTTTTCTTTTTCTTCTCTTTTTTCTTTTTCTTCTCTTTTTTCTTTTTCTTCTCTTTTTTCTTTTTCTTCTCTTTTTTTCTTTTTCTTCTCTTTTTTTCTTTTTCTTCTCTTTTTTTCTTTTTCTTCTCTTTTTTTCTTTTTCTTCTCTTTTTTTCTTTTTCTTCTCTTTTTTTCTTTTTCTTCTCTTTTTTTCTTTTTCTTCTCTTTTTTTCTTTTTCTTCTCTTTTTTTTTTTTTTTCTTTTTCTTTTTCTTCTTTTTTTTCTTTTTCTTCTCTTTTTTTCTTTTTCTTCTCTTTTTTTCTTTTTCTTCTCTTTTTTCCTTTTTCTTCTCTTTTTTTTCTTTTTCTTCTCTTTTTTTCTTTTTCTTCTCTTTTTTTCTTTTTCTTCTCTTTTTTTCTTTTTCTTCTCTTTTTTTTCTTTTTCTTCTCTTTTTTTTCTTTTTCTTCTCTTTTTTTTCTTTTTCTTCTCTTTTTTTTCTTTTTCTTCTCTTTTTTCTTTCTCTTTTCTTCCTGTAAAAAAATAAAAATACAACTATTAAGTAAACTCCCCTTTCTGGAGTCATTGGTTTGGGGGGGGGGGGGTGGGACAGGGGCCCCTCACGCTCGGACTCAATCACTTCTAGAATTGTAAATTTCAAACAGTTTTCTTGTGAAAAAAATTCAAACAAAAGTGCTGAGGAGAGAGCGCCATCTACTGCGTAAAATTGAGAATTCAGGATATTCCTTTATATTTATTTCCAGACTAAAACATGTCACTCGTAGATTAAAATGACTGTTTTTTTTTCTTTTCCTTTTGTGGTGAATTTGATTCTCGTCATTTTTATTTTTTTGTTTTTCTACATACAGGTTTCAAAGATAGCAGCTTACGCCTTCAGTGCACTTTCACAGATCCGTGTGGATGCCAAGGAGGATCTTGTTGTACAGTTTGGGATTCCCTAATTCCCGCACACCCCTCATTCACTTACTCAGCACATGGGCCCCCCCCCCTGAACTCCACGCACAGGGCTCCTCCATTCTCTCCCCCCTTTATTTCTTCTCCACTCAGAACACAGGCCCCCCTGGTCCCCCGCTCTCTGCCCCGGGACACATAAGACTTGGCACTGCCCAGCACTCGGTATGCGGGGGATCCGGAACACAGCGTGACATTTATAGCGAATTCATAGAAACTCCCCATTCCCTGCAAACATTGAGGCCCCTTTCACGCCGGAGAGCGATTCCAAATCGCAGGACGCTTGTGCGACGTCATTACCGCTTAACGGCGCCCCAATTGGGTTGCGATGTTGTTGTGCAATAAATCGCACTGCAGTCGCGGCGAAACGAGCGACAAGTGTCGCATGTTGCCGATTGCACACAACCGCGGCGTGATTGGGGCGTCATTTAAGAAGTCATAGCATCGCACAAGCGTCCCGCGATTTGGAATCGCTCCGGTGTGAACGGAGTCTAAAGCCCGACGCCACAGCGATCGGCTAAATACATTTCAGGTGCATCCAAACAAGTTCTTCAATATCAGTTCTCTGCAGGGTGCTGGCAGGGGGCAGGCTTCTGTGTGGAAAGTAGCCACAGCAGAGATCAAGATTCTCCTCTGCAGCGTGCTGGCAGGGGGCAGGCTTCTCTGCTGTGGCTGCTTTTCACACAGAACAAGATTCTCCTCTGCAGGGTGCTGGCTTCTCTGCTGTGGCTGCTTTCCACACAGAACAAGTTTCTCCTCTGCAGCGTGCTGGCAGGGGACGGGCTTCTCTGCTGTGGCTGCTTTCCACACAGATCAAGTTTCTCCTCTGCAGCGTGCTGGCAGGGGGCAGGCTTCTCTGCTGTGGCTGCTTTCCACACAGATCAAGTTTCTCCTCTGCAGTGTGCTGGCAGGGGGCACGCTTCTCTGCTGTGGCTGCTTTTCACACAGATCAAGATTCTCCTCTGCAGCGTGCTGGCAGGGGACAGGCTTCTGTGTGGAAAGCAGCCACAGCAGAGATCAAGATTCTCCTCTGCAGCGTGCTGGCAGGGGACAGGCTTCTGTGTGGAAAGCAGCCACAGCAGAGATCAAGATTCTCCTCTGCAGCGTGCTGGCAGGGGACAGGCTTCTGTGTGGAAAGCAGCCACAGCAGAGATCAAGATTCTCCTCTGCCGCGTGCTGGCAGGGGACAGGCTTCTCTGCTGTGGCTGCACCCCTCCTTGTTTTGATGCACTTCGCTTGTGTTTAGCTGATTCTTCTCCACAACCGGCTGTATACTTCAGTCTCCAGACATGATGCAGATCTGTCCATTGAAGGCGAAAGCCGCCATCGCCCAGCTCTCCTAGAGGACTCGTCTGCTATCCATTTTTCGCAATCGGATGAAGCCCCTCCCCCCAAGGGATGGAGCGGCAGAAGAGGGGGGGGGAAGGGGCGATCGTTGCACCCTTCTTGATGACTTTGTGGCGAACCACCGATCGTCGCAACCAGGAACGGCGTCCCTTCATCAAGGCGAATCCACTTCAAGTCCGCAGAGCCGCGCCATCTTTAGTTTTTTTTTTTTTTTTTCACGTTGAACTTTTTTGCCAAGTTTATAGGAGAGGATGAAATATTATTGTGTGTTTTTTTTTTTTTTATTATTATTATAAATCTCAGTTTATTGTGTGGCATTCGTGGATTATAAAGATTGGATGCTTGATTTGGACACCCCTCCCCCGTTCTGTTTACTTTATTTTTTTTATTTTTTCGTTCCTGGCACTTGAGATTAAATTTATTCCTTAAAGATTTCCCCGGCTCTGTGTTTTTACTGGTCAGGTTTCCGGGTCATCTTTTATAAAGAAGGTGATTGGTCTAAAAATTCTCCATCGGCTTGTGTGACCGGGCAATTATTAAAGGGGTTGTAAAGGAATTTTATTTCCCTAAATATCTTCCTTTCCCTTAGTGCAGTCCTCCTTCACTTACCTCATCCTTCCATTTTGCTTTTTAAATGTCCTCATTTCTTCTGAGAAATCCTCACTTCCTGTTCTTCTGTCTGTAACTCCACACAGTAATGCGAGGCTTGCTCCCTGGTGTGGAGTGTCGTGCTCCCCCCCCCCCAACCTTGGACTACTGTAGAGTCCGGACGCCCACTAACACACAGCTCCTTTCTCTATCCGCAACATAGAGAGCGTCCTGACTCTCCTGTAGTCCAAGGGAAGGGGGCGAGCACATTTTGAACATAAGTTAGGGCGGTCTGAGAGGCAATTTCTCCCCTGCCTGTAGTCCAAGGGAGGGGGCGAGCACGGCACTCCACTCCACACCGGGGAGAAAGCCTCGCATTACTGTGTGGAGTTACAGACAGAAGAACAGGAAGTGAGGATTTCTCAGAAGAAATAAGGACATTTAAAAAGCAAAATGGAAGGATGAGGTAAGTGAAGGAGGACTGCACTAAGGGAAAGGAAGATATTTAGGGAATTTATTTTTTATTTTTTGTACTTTTACACCCCTTTAACGTCTAACATTTTCAGATTTATTGTTTTGGTCCTTTTTTTTTTTTTTTCCTTCTTCGCTGTTTTTTGAAGGGAAATGTAAAAAAAAAATAATAAAAAAAAAGTAATTAAAAAAATTCATGTATTTTCTGTAAAAAAAAATAATTAATGTAAATTGTTTTTTTCCTTTTTTTTTTTTTTTTTTTTTTGAGGGGGGGTTTATTTTTATTTTTTGACCACTTCAGCCCCCGGACCATTACGCAGGTAAAGCACCAGGCCCCTTTTTTGCGATTCGGCGCTGCGTCGCTTTCACTGACAATCGCGCGGTCGTGCGACGTGGCTCCCAAACAAAATTGGCGTCCTTTTTTCCCCCACAGGTAGAACTTTTTTTGGGTGGTATTTGATCACCTCGGCGCTTTTTATTTTTTGCGCTATAAACACAAAATAGAGCGACAATTTTGAAAACAAAAATCTATATTTTTTACTTTTTGCTATAATAAATATCCCCCCAAAAAAGATATAACGTCTTTTTTTTTTCCCTCGGTTTAGGCCGATACGTATTCTACATATTTTTGGTAAATTTTTTTTCGCAATAATCGTTTATCAATTGGTTTGCGCAAAATTTATAGCGTTTACAAAATAGGGGATAGTTTTATGGCATTTTTATTTTTATTTTTTTTACTAGTAATCAGCGATCTTTTAATTTTTTTTTTTTTTCTTCGTGTCTGCGACATTACGGCGGTCACATCGGACACATTTTTGGGACCATTGTCATTTTTACAGCGAAGGGTGCTATAAAAATGCACTCATTACTGTGACAATGGCAGTAAAGGGGTTAACCACTAGGGGGCGCTAAGGGAGTGATTCTTACTGTAGGGGGGGCGGGGCTGGACGTGTGATGTCACTGATCGTCGTTTCATATATCGGGGAACAGACGATCACTGTCACTGAAGAACGGGGAAGGTCTGTTTACACTCGCCTCTCCCCGTTCTTCAGCTCCTGTGACCGATCGCGGGACAGCGATCGGTCACAGGACCGCTGCGCGAATACGGTGTGACAAAAAGTATTGCAATGACCGCCATTTTATTCTCTAGGGTGTTAGAAAAAAATATATATAACGTTTGGGGGTTTTAAGTAATTTTATAGCAAAAAAAAAAATGTTTTAGTCTCGTAAACACCGAATCTGAAAAACAGGCTCGGGGCTGAAGTGGTTAAAAGATTTGACAGATACAGTTGGCAGGATACGTGCCAGCCGCCTCCTGGCCCTTTTTAAAGGGTTTTTAAACGCCCGGAGGTGGGCATTGATCGGAAACGCTCCCGATCGCTAGCATGCGGCGGTAACTGTTGGCTCCTCGCAAAAGTAAGTACACCCGTCCACATTTTTGTAACTATTTTATTCATGTGAGAACACTGAAGAAATGACACTTTGCTACAATGTAAAGGTAGTGAGTGTCTCCCTGTACAACCAAAAAATATCCCGTAGTGTGACGACGCGGTAACGTTTGAGAAAACCAATCAATATACGCTTATTGGGATTTTTTTTTTTTTTTTTACCAAATATATGTCGCAGAATACATATTGGCCTAAATTGAGGAAGAAATGTTTATTGTTTTTTTTTACTTTTATCTTCGTATATAAAAAAGGTGTGTATATACAGATATATCTTGGACTTTATTCTTTTTCTATTTCACATTCATTTTTATTAATAATATATGAATTTTTTACGTATTATTATTATTTTTTTTTCTTCACATACCCTTGCTGAGACCCTATTGGTCACGGTCACATCTCCTGATTTGTGATTATTATACGTATTCATTTTCACATATTCACTTGGTGTTTTTCCTTATATCGTCTTATCATTATTGTGATATATTGCGTTAAATTGGAGTTATCGGACACCCACACAGGGCACTCATTTCAATTTTCACTTCAGGGTCTATACCCTACTTAAGTGTTAGCGCCTATCACTCCCTTTTTTTTTTTTTACATATATATATTTTTTTTTTTAAATATCTATCTGATCTCTGCTATGCCCCGTTTCTGATGACGGAGGAAAAAAAAAAAAAAAAACCTTACTTTTTTCCATCCGTCATTGGATTAACACTGACAGACGGTCCGTGTTCATCCGATTTCCCCCTCCCCCCCCCCCCCCCCCCCCATATAGGAGAGCGGAGATCTGACTGGTCTGTCTGCACATTGTGCAGAGACCGCCTAGTCATCCGCCCGGCTCAGTAGGGATCAACAGAGTGATGGCCAGGGGTCAAGTCCTGGGGGAAAAAAAGTGTGGGAACTCGCCCAAGATTCCCGGGCTGCTTACTCCTCAGTGCCCATCAAATGCAGATTTACCAGTGCCCATCAGTGGAGCCTGATCTGTGTCCCATCAGTGCAATGGGGGGGTCAGTCCACCCCAGGTGCCATACATTGGGGAGGGGGTGTCATCCCAGCGTGCCCGTCGTCGTCGTCCTCCCTCTCCCTCGGTCGTCGTCCTCCCTCTCCCTCGGTCGTCGTCCTCCCTCTCCCTCGGTCGTCGTCCTCCCTCTCCCTCGGTCGTCGTCCTCCCTCTCCCTCGGTCGTCGTCCTCCCTCTCCCTCGGTCGTCGTCCTCCCTCTCCCTCGGTCCTCCCTCTCCCTCGGTCGTGGTCCTCCCTCTCCCACGGTCGTCGTCCTCCCTCTCCCACGGTCGTCGTCCTCCCTCTCCCTCGGTCGTCGTCCTCCCTCTCCCTCGGTCGTCGTCCTCCCTCTCCCTCGGTCGTCGTCCTCCCTCTCCCTCGGTCGTCGTCCTCCCTCTCCCTCGGTCGTCGTCCTCCCTCTCCCTCGGTCGTCGTCCTCCCTCTCCCTCGGTCGTCGTCCTCCCTCTCCCTCGGTCGTCGTCCTCCCTCTCCCTCGGTCGTCGTCCTCCCTCTCCCTCGGTCGTCGTCCTCCCTCTCCCTCGGTCGTCGTCCTCCCTCCTCCCTCGGTCGTCGTCCTCCCTCCTCCCTCGGTCGTTGTCCCTCCTCAGTCCTCCTCCTCCTCCCTCCTCCCTCAGTCCTCCTCCTCCCTCAGTCCCCCTCCTCCTCCCTCAGTCCTCCTCCAGCAGCCCCTTTAACAAGGTCCCGCCTCCTTTAACACACGCTGGCATTGTTCCGCCTATCACTGAACGCTAGGCGGCGAGAACTTGTTACAGGGGCAATCACGAGAGGGGGAGTGTCTATACATGGCAGCGCGGGCTTTACAAGTATACAAGCGAAAGCTTGTAATGCTCGCCGTTGTCATGCACCGGGATTAACGGCAGCAGGGGCGGCTTTGCTGCACATCAGGTATGGGGGACAGGACATGGCTAAACACGCCCTTGTAAATTATCTCATGAAATGACACTGTTAAATGTTTAAAGCAAAATTAAGTTCCAAAAATAAATAACAACTTTAATAAAATTAACATAAAGCATATCAGTACCCATCAAATGTAGCTTTACGGTGCCAATGAATGCAGCCTCACTGTGCCCATGAAATGGAGCTTTCTGGTGCCAATGAAATGCAGCCTCACTGTGCCCATGAAATGGAGCTTTCTGGTGCCCATGAAATGCAGCCTCACTGTGCCCATGAAATGCAGCTTTCTGGTGCCCATGAATGCAGCCTCACTGTGCCCATGAAATGCAGCTTTCTGGTGCCCATGAATGCAGCCTCACTGTGCCCATGAAATGCAGCTTTCTGGTGCCCATGAATGCAGCCTCACTGTGCCCATGAAATGCAGCTTTCTGGTGCCCATGAATGCAGCCTCACTGTGCCCATGAAATGCAGCTTTCTGGTGCCCATGAATGCAGCCTCACTGTTCCCATGAAATGCAGCTTTCTAGTGCCCATGAATGCAGCCTCACTGTGCCCATGAAATGCAGCTTTCTGGTGCCCATGAATGCAGCCTCACTGTTCCCATGAAATGCAGCTTTCTAGTGCCCATGAATGCAGCCTCACTGTGCAATGCCCAAATGCAGCCTCACTGTGCCCATGTAATGCAGCTTTCTGGTGCCCATGAATGCAGCCTCACTGTTCCCATGAAATGCAGCTTTCTAGTGCCCATGAATGCAGCCTCACTGTGCCCATGAAATGCAGCTTTCTGGTGCCCATGAATGCAGCCTCACTGTGCCCATGAAATGGAGCTTTCTGGTGCCCATGAAATGCAGCCTCACTGTGCCCATGAAATGCAGCTTTCTGGTGCCCATGAATGCAGCCTCACTGTGCCCATGAAATGCAGCTTTCTGGTGCCCATGAATGCAGCCTCACTGTGCCCATGAAATGCAGCTTTCTGGTGCCCATGAATGCAGCCTCACTGTGCCCATGAAATGCAGCTTTCTGGTGCCCATGAATGCAGCCTCACTGTGCCCATGAAATGCAGCTTTCTGGTGCCCATGAATGCAGCCTCACTGTTCCCATGAAATGCAGCTTTCTAGTGCCCATGAATGCAGCCTCACTGTGCCCATGAAATGCAGCTTTCTGGTGCCCATGAATGCAGCCTCACTGTTCCCATGAAATGCAGCTTTCTGGTGCCCATGAATGCAGCCTCACTGTTCCCATGAAATGCAGCTTTCTAGTGCCCATGAATGCAGCCTCACTGTGCAATGAAATGCAGCCTCACTGTGCCCATGTAATGCAGCTTTCTGGTGCCCATGAATGCAGCCTCACTGTTCCCATGAAATGCAGCTTTCTAGTGCCCATGAATGCAGCCTCACTGTGCCCATGAAATGCAGCTTTCTGGTGCCCATGAATGCAGCCTCACTGTGCCCATGAAATGCAGCTTTCTGGTGCCCATGAATGCAGCCTCACTGTTCCCATGAAATGCAGCTTTCTAGTGCCATGAATGCAGCCTCACTGTGCCCATGAAATGCAGCTTTCTGGTGCCCATGAATGCAGCCTCACTGTGCCCATGAAATGGAGCTTTCTGGTGCCCATGAAATGCAGCCTCACTGTGCCCATGAAATGCAGCTTTCTGGTGCCCATGAATGCAGCCTCACTGTGCCCATGAAATGCAGCTTTCTGGTGCCCATGAATGCAGCCTCACTGTGCCCATGAAATGCAGCTTTCTGGTGCCCATGAATGCAGCCTCACTGTGCCCATGAAATGCAGCTTTCTGGTGCCCATGAATGCAGCCTCACTGTGCCCATGAAATGCAGCTTTCTGGTGCCCATGAATGCAGCCTCACTGTTCCCATGAAATGCAGCTTTCTAGTGCCCATGAATGCAGCCTCACTGTGCCCATGAAATGCAGCTTTCTGGTGCCCATGAATGCAGCCTCACTGTTCCCATGAAATGCAGCTTTCTGGTGCCCATGAATGCAGCCTCACTGTTCCCATGAAATGCAGCTTTCTAGTGCCCATGAATGCAGCCTCACTGTGCAATGAAATGCAGCCTCACTGTGCCCATGTAATGCAGCTTTCTGGTGCCCATGAATGCAGCCTCACTGTTCCCATGAAATGCAGCTTTCTAGTGCCCATGAATGCAGCCTCACTGTGCCCATGAAATGCAGCTTTCTGGTGCCCATGAATGCAGCCTCACTGTGCCCATGAAATGCAGCTTTCTGGTGCCCATGAATGCAGCCTCACTGTTCCCATGAAATGCAGCTTTCTAGTGCCCATGAATGCAGCCTCACTGTGCCCATGAAATGCAGCTTTCTGGTGCCCATGAATGCAGCCTCACTGTTCCCATGAAATGCAGCTTTCTAGTGCCCATGAATGCAGCCTCACTGTGCAATGAAATGCAGCCTCACTGTGCCCATGTAATGCAGCTTTCTGGTGCCCATGAATGCAGCCTCACTGTTCCCATGAAATGCAGCTTTCTAGTGCCCATGAATGCAGCCTCACTGTGCCCATGAAATGCAGCTTTCTGGTGCCCATGAATGCAGCCTCACTGTTCCCATGAAATGCAGCTTTCTAGTGCCCATGAATGCAGCCTCACTGTGCAATGAAATGCAGCCTCACTGTGCCCATGTAATGCAGCTTTCTGGTGCCCATGAATGCAGCCTCACTGTTCCCATGAAATGCAGCTTTCTAGTGCCCATGAATGCAGCCTCACTGTGCCCATGAAATGCAGCTTTCTGGTGCCCATGAATGCAGCCTCACTGTTCCCATGAAATGCAGCTTTCTAGTGCCCATGAATGCAGCCTCACTGTGCAATGAAATGCAGCCTCACTGTGCCCATGTAATGCAGCTTTACGGGGCCCATGAATACAGCCTCATTGTGCCCATCAATGCAGCTTTATGGTGCCAATAAATGCAGCCTCACTATGCCCATCAATGCACTCTCCCTGTGCCCATCACTGCTGCCCCACTGTGTCCATGAACACAGCCTCAATGCCCGTTAATGCAGCCTCACTGTGCCTGTGAACGCAGCCTCACTGTGCCTGTGAACGCAGCCTCTCCGTGCCTGTGAACGCAGCCTCTCCGTGCCTGTGAACGCAGCCTCTCCGTGCCTGTGAACGCAGCCTCTCCGTGCCTGTGAACGCAGCCTCTCCGTGCCTGTGAACGCAGCCTCTCCGTGCCTGTGAACGCAGCCTCTCCGTGCCTGTGAACGCAGCCTCTCCGTGCCTGTGAACGCAGCCTCTCCGTGCCTGTGAACGCAGCCTCACCGTGCCTGTGAACGCAGCCTCTCCGTGCCTGTGAACGCAGCCTCTCCGTGCCTGTGAACGCAGCCTCCCTGTGCCCCATCAAAGCAGCTTGACTGTGCCCCATCAATGCATCTTGACTTCCAGGCGGCCTTATATAGTGTGGGGGGTGTTTTAAACCCCCTGAGACATAATTCAGCAAAGGGGGGGTTGCATAAAGATGTATCCCCTTTGGAATCAGGTCTAGGAGCCTAATAGGTGGATTGTAGGTCACCCAGTCCACTCCTGCCAGCTAAGAACAGGAAACTGAGGCTACAATTGGCACAGGATCGCCAACATTGGACAACAGAAGATCGGAAAAACGTTGCCTGGTCTGATGAGTCTGGATTTCAGCTGCGACATTCAGAGGGTGGGGTCAGAACTTGGCGCATGGATCCATCCTGCCTGGTATAATGTAATGGTGTGGGGGGTCCCCCCAAAATCCACACCAGACCCTTATCCGAGCATGCAGCCCGGCCGGTCAGGAAAAGGGGTGGTGACGAGCCCCCCCCCCCCTTCTGAACCGTACCAGGCTGCATGCCCTCAACATGGGGGGGGGTGAGTGCTTTGAGGCAAGGAGGCGCCCTGCGGCACCCCCACCCCAAAGCATCCTGTCAGGGCCTCATCCTGACAGGGCCTCTTCCCGACAGCCGTGGCCATTGGTTGTCGGAGTCTGCGGGTGGGGGGGCTTATCGGAATCTGGGAGCCCCCTTTAATAAGGGGGCCCCCAGATCCCGGCCCTCCACCCTATGTGAATGAGCATGGGGTACATCGTACCCTTACCCATCCACCTGGGGGGAAAAAAGTGTCAAGGATAAAAAAACACACTACACAGGTTTTTAAAGTAATTTATTAGGCAGCTCCGGGGGGGTCTTCTTTTGACTCCGGGGGTCTTTTCTGACTTCAGGGGTCGTTTTCCGACTCCGGGGGTCTCTTCTGACTTCAGGGGTCGTCTTCCGACTCCGGGGGTCTCTTCCGACTCTCTGCTCTCTTCTCCGCGCTCTCCGGTGCTTTTTGCTGGGCCCCTCCACTATCTTCCTGCAGCTCTTTTACTAGCGGGGGGGCCCGGTCTTCTCCGCCGTCTTCTTCCCTCTTCTCCTGTCCCGATGTTGACTCGACGATCTCTCCCGCTGTAATGCCGTGTGAGCGGTGCGCAACCATTTATACAGGCATAGGCGTGCGCACAGGGTGTGCCAGGTGTGCCCAGGCACACCCTAATCACCCTGTGCAGCACATTATTCCCCTACTGTCCTGGTTCCCCACGCCCCCCCCCCGCAGTACTTCTGGTTTCCATACTCTCCCTTAGCTGTTGGTGCGGGGATGTTTTAGGATGAGTGGGGGAAGGGGCCACTAAATATGTAACTTACTGGCTCCTTCCTTTTAATCGTAAGTGGTCGGTACTATGTGTTTGATCTTTGGGGTGCACACCCTAATGCAATAAGCTGCGCACACCTATGTATACAGGCATGGGGCGTGGCCACCCAGTGACCCCCACCTTTAAGACGTCACAGTCCCATCATGCCCCGGGACCGTGACGTCATATAGGCATGGGGCGTGGTCACCCGGTGATGTCACAGGCCAGGGGTGTCCAAACTTTTTTCAAAGAGGGCCAAATTTGATGAAGTGAACATGCGTGAGGGCCGACCATTTTGCCTGATATTCTTCGAACCATTAACATTCGGTCTAAGTGTGTTCATTCGAGCAACTAATACGAGTAAAGGGATGAGCTCAGGCGTATTTGGATATATCGTATTTATTGGTGTATAACACGCACATTCACTTTAAGAGCGAAGTTTCAGGAAAGTGCCCATCTGTAGACCCAATATTGCCAGGAATGCAGCACCCACCATTGCCAGGAATGCAGCACCCACCATTGCCAGGAATGCAGCACCCACCATCGCCAGGAATTCAGCAACCACCATTGCCAGGAACGCAGCACCCACCATTGCCAGGAACGCAGCACCCACCATTGCCAGGAACGCAGCACCCACCATTGCCAGGAATTCAGCAACCACCATTGCCAGGAATGCAGCACCCACCATTGCCAGGAATGCAGCACCCACAATCACCAGGAATTCAGCAACCACCATTGCCAGGAATGCAGCACCCACCATCGCCAAGAATGCAGCACCCACCATCGCCAGGAATTCAGCAACCACCATTGCCAGGAACGCAGCACCCACCATTGCCAGGAATGCAGCACCCACCATCGCCAGGAATGCAGCACCCACCATTGCCAGGAACGCAGCACCCACCATTGCCAGGAACGCAGCACCCACCATTGCCAGGAACGCAGCACCCACCATTGCCAGGAACGCAGCACCCACCATCGCCAAGAATGCAGCACCCACCATCGCCAGGAACGCAGCACCCACCGCCAGGAATTGCCAGCACCCACCATTGCCAGGAACGCAGCACCCACCATTGCCAGGAATGCAGCACCCACCATTGCCAGGAATGCAGCACCCACCATTGCCAGAAAATGCAGCACCCACCATTGCCAGGAATGCAGCACCACCATTGCCAGGAACGCAGCACCCACCATTGCCAGGAAATGCAGCACCCACCATTTCCAGGAATGCACTCACGAGCGCCAAAGATTACCTACAGGAGAATCTCCTGTTTACACTGCGGCCTCTTTAATAGAAAGCCCCCGCCTCCTTTGATGGGCAGAACAGTTGTCAAATGGCAGCACCAGAGACGGGACTTCCTATTACAGAGGCCGTCCGTAAACAGGAAATTCTCCTGTGTGTGTACGGCACTCATCCCGCCTCCTCCCTGTCCCCTCCAACTTAGGGAAGGTATAAAGATGTATGCATTAATATCTTCATTGTTAAAAGAGATAGATGGGACAGGTAAATCCATAGTGAAGTGCCAAAAGGAGTAATGAGGAAAATAATGAAAACAAAGGGAGGTGGATGAAAAAAAGTGAACCTTATGTGATGGAGCGCTACCCCCTCAGGAGTCGCTGGTTAGATTTGGGATGGTATGTTATCTATTGGCTCAGGTGAAGTGTCTAGGGTGAATGATGAATACGGTGGTAATGAACCGATCGTGTGTACGCGGCTAAAGAGGGAAGTTTCAGGGAAAAAAACGTTCCACGGCCCTCTGCGTATAACACGCAGGCACAGTTTACCCTCCATTTTCATGGTAAAAAAGTGAGTGTTATACGCCAATAAATACAGTGCCTACAAAGCCATCCACAACTCTGCCCCCAGCTACATCACTGACCTAGTCTTAGAGAATAGGTCAGTGATGTAGCTGGGGGCAGAGTTGTGGATGGCTTTGTAGGTGACAATTTTGAGAGCGACAATTTTGAAAAAAACACAGTATTTATTACTTT
This sequence comes from Rana kukunoris, assembly GCA_029574335.1. Lineage (NCBI taxonomy): Eukaryota > Metazoa > Chordata > Amphibia > Anura > Ranidae > Rana > Rana kukunoris. The sequence continues at coordinate 119,833 of JAJQKJ010000948.1, read as the reverse complement.
TTGCTATAATAAATATCCCATTTAAATTTTTATTTTATTTTTTTTCAGTCTAGCCCGATACGTATTCTTCGACATATTTTTGTAAATCGCAATAAGCGTATACTGATTGGTTTGTGTAACTGTTATAACACCTACAAAAAAGGGGGTAGAACTATTACATTTTTTTTCTACTAGTAATGGCGGCGATCTGCGATTTTTGTCAGGACTGCGACATTAAAGCGGACACATCGGACACTTATGACACATTTTTGGGACCATTCACATTTATACAGCGATCCGTGCTATAAAAATGCACTGATTACTGTATACATGTCACTGGCAGGGAAGGGGTTAACACTAGGGGGCATCAAGGGGTTCAATATGTACCCTGGGAGTGATTCTTACTGTGGGGGAGAGGGTGACTGGGGGAGGTGACTGATGGTTGTCCCTATGTACAAGGGACACACCATCGTTCTCCTCTCTCCCTAAAAGGACATGGACCTCTGTTTTTACACACACAGATCCACGTCCCTGGCTCTGTGACTGCCGATTGCGGGTACCTGTGTGCCGCGGCGGGCGCATATGCACGCTGCCGGCGGGGCGCGCGCGCCCCCCCAGTGGTGCGCGGCCGGGGGCCTTATATTGACGGCCTCCCGGCAGATCAGAGCCACCTTGTGGCCGTAAATAGTCGGCCGCAAGATGGGAAGTGGTTAAAATGTGAGTAAGAATGTGTAATGGATGTAAAATGGGATACCTGGACTGCTTTGGTTGAGGAACCATTTCCCCTTGAAGGTTATGTAAACCGAGCCCCGAAGGGGGGGGGGGGGGGTCCTGGTGGACATGTAATCAGAGGTGCCTAGGGCCCCCGAAGGATCTAGGGAAAAATTGGGGAGTAAATAAAGTTAGAATATACTAGGAAACAGAACCCCAGTGAAAGGCCATATCAGAGGCGGCTCTTTAATTAGGGAAATTAGGCGGGTCTAAGGCCTTGCGGCCACCTAACCTACCTAATGCATTACCCCAGTTTTGAGGGACAGGGGACCTTAACGCTGCTGTGCTCAGGCAGAATTTTGAGCCCTGACTCAGGAGCGGGGCCGCCAGCGTCCCTGACAACCAGTGAATATCGATGACACCACCCCTTGTGACATCAATGACCCACCATGCCCTCAGTCAATGATGTCACAAGGGTGGCGGGTTCACCAGGAGACGTCACCCCGCCCCTTAGTTATTAAAAAGCAGGATCTGGGGGCTGCCCTGTTAAAGGTGGGCTTCCAGATTCCGAAAAAGCCCCTTGCCCTCAGACCCACACAACCACTGGCCAGGGTTGTGTGGAAGAGGCTCTTGTTTTTGAATCTTTTTTCCCATTATGGGTGTGAGTGGGGCCCCATGTCAAGTTTTTTCTAAGGCCTCACAAAGCCTAGACCTGCCTCTGGGCCATATACATAATAAGGTATTTCCTACTTTCGACTGGTAACCGTTTAAGGTCTGTCCTTCGTGATAGCTACACGCAGTGGCGGCCCGTCCATAGGGGGCGCAGGGGCGCCGCCCCCCCTCCCCCCAAAGCCATAAAAAATAAATAAAACTTTTTTTTTTTTTTTGTCCCTTCAAGAAAAAAAAAAAAAGGTCCTTTAACACACTACTATGTGCAGGATGGGCGCAGGTCACAGTTCACTGCTATAGAGTCATTGAAGCGTCATGCCAATGCAAGCAGGCAAGACGCTTAATTTGCAGGTTTTTTTTTTAAGCTCTGTGGCTATGTGCTTTGCGCCACGAGCCAATCACAATCCAGTGTCTCCATTCTCTCCACTCCAATTGGGTCTTGCTGCTTTCTCTCTGCAGAAGGAAATGGGCGGTGCTTTCCCCAGGGCAGTGTTACTTTCGTTTTTGGCTCCAAAAGGAATCTAAGGTAAGTAACTTATTTAAAACACTTTATTTGTCTAAATCTCATTGCCTGTCCTGTCCAGTGTCACTGTCCACCCCATCCATGACCTTGTGCTGTATGCTCAGCCTGTACTGTGATCGGGCTGGAGGAAGGGGGACAGAGAGCCGTGCTTCACATCTCCTGTATGTGTGTGAGGGCTTATGCCGCGTACACACGGTCGTTTTTTGCGATGAAAAAAAACGACGTTTTTTAAAACGTCATTTAAATTGATCGTGTGTGGGCAAAACGTCGTTTTTTGTCTTCAAAAAAACGACCAAAAAAAAATTCCAACATGCTTGAATTTTTTGTGTCGTTTTTCAAAACGTCGTCTTTTGTTTCACAAAAAGTCACCGTGTGTAGCAAAAACGTCTTTCAAAACGACGTTTTTCAACCCTCGCATGCCCAGAAGCTAGTTATGAAGCGAGCTTCAATGGAAAAGAGTGGTGAACGTAACCTCGCTTTTTGTGAAAAAACGATGGTGTGTATGCAAAATTGTCTTTGAAAAGTGACGTTTCAAAAACGTCGTTTTTTACTTCACAGAAAACGTCGGTTTTTTTCATCGCAAAAAACGACCGTGTGTACGCGGCATAAGAGTACTGCGTCCTGCTGCACTGCGTCCTGCTCCAGATCCATCTCTTATCTCTGCTCTCTCTCTCTCTCTCTCTCTCTCTATCTCTGTATATATCTATCTATCTCTGCTCTCTCTCTCTCTCTCTCTCTCTATCTCTGTATATATCTATCTATCTCTGTATATATCTATCTCTGTATATATCTATCTATCTATCTCTGTATATATCTATCTCTGTATATATCTATCTATCTCTGTATATATCTATCTATCTCTGTATATATCTATCTATCTCTGTATATATCTATCTATCTCTGTATATATCTATCTATCTCTGTATATATCTATCTATCTCTCTCTGTATATATCTATCTATCTCTGTATATATCTATCTCTATCTATCTCTGTATATATCTATCTCTGTATATATCTATCTCTGTATATATCTATCTCTGTATATATCTATCTCTGTATATATCTATCTCTGTATATATCTCTCTCTGTATATATCTATCTATCTCTGTATCTATCTATCTCTGTATATATCTATCTCTGTATATATCTATCTATCTCTGTATCTATCTATCTCTGTATATATCTATCTCTGTATATATCTATCTCTGTATATATCTATCTATCTCTGTATATATCTATCTATCTCTGTATATATCTATCTCTGTATATATCTATCTCTGTATATATCTCTCTCTGTATATATCTATCTATCTCTGTATATATCTATCTCTGTATATATCTATCTCTGTATATATCTATCTCTGTATATATCTCTCTCTGTATATATCTCTCTCTGTATATATCTATCTCTGTATATATCTCTCTCTGTATATATCTATCTCTCTCTGTATATATCTATCTCTGTATATATCTCTCTCTGTATATATCTATCTCTGTATATATCTCTCTCTGTATATATCTATCTCTGTATATATCTCTCTCTGTATATATCTATCTATCTCTGTATATATCTATCTATCTCTGTATATATCTATCTATCTCTGTATATATCTATCTCTCTCTGTATATATCTATCTATCTCTGTATCTATCTATCTCTGTATATATCTATCTATCTCTGTATATATCTCTCTCTGTATATATCTATCTCTGTATATATCTATCTCTGTATATATCTCTCTCTGTATATATCTATCTCTGTATATATCTATCTCTGTATATATCTATCTATCTCTGTATATATCTATCTATCTCTGTATATATCTATCTCTGTATATATCTATCTATCTCTGTATCTATCTATCTCTGTATATATCTATCTATCTCTGTATATATCTCTCTCTGTATATATCTATCTCTGTATATATCTATCTCTGTATATATCTCTCTCTGTATATATCTATCTCTGTATATATCTATCTCTGTATATATCTATCTATCTCTGTATATATCTATCTATCTCTGTATATATCTCTCTCTGTATATATCTATCTATCTCTGTATCTATCTATCTCTGTATATATCTATCTATCTCTGTATATATCTCTCTCTGTATATATCTATCTCTGTATATATCTATCTCTGTATATATCTCTCTCTGTATATATCTATCTCTGTATATATCTATCTCTGTATATATCTATCTCTGTATATATCTATCTATCTCTGTATATATCTATCTATCTCTGTATATATCTATCTCTGTATATATCTATCTCTGTGTATATATCTATCTCTGTGTATATATCTATCTCTGTGTATATATCTATCTCTGTGTATATATCTATCTCTGTGTATATATCTATCTCTGTGTATATATCTATCTCTGTGTATATATCTATCTCTGTATATATCTATCTCTGTATATATCTATCTCTGTATATATCTATCTCTGTATATATCTATCTCTGTATATATCTATCTCTGTATATATCTCTCTCTGTATCTATCTATCTATCTATCTATCTATCTATCTATCTATCTATCTATCTATCTATCTATCTATCTATCTATCTATCTATCTATCTATCTATCTATCTATCTATGTCTCTCTCACTCTCTCTCTGTCTATCTGTCTGTCTATCCAATTATCTATCTGTCTGTCTGCAGGTCCCATTGTCTGCTAATGACGTTGCCGGAGGGGGGGGGGGGGGTTGGCTGGGGTTTTGTTTGCGCCCCCCCAAAAAAATGGAGCACCAGCCGCCACTGCAGGGCAGTCTTAATAGCATCATGGGCCCCTGGGCAAAGTAATGCTTCGGGCCCCTACAATGGAGACAGTGCAGGTAAACAGACATTAAGTAGGTAGGAGGTTGGGGATATCTAGGGTGTAAAGGGGTCAGAGTGCTTGGGGGGATATCTGGGATGTAGAGGAGGCAGCCTGGGCTCAAGGACCAGCTGCTTTGGAGAAAGGGCAGGGGCCCCCCATGCAGCTGGGGCCCCTGGGCAGTGCCCAGGTGTGCCCTCTCATTAAGACAGCCCTGGTCTCTGAGACCATCTATTTGTATATGTAGTAATAATTTTGGGCATACCTCATTAACTACAAGAAAATGACTCAATAGAACCCCCTCACAAGCTCCCCCCCCCCCCCTCACACCCAGACGCGGGGTGACAGGAGGCCACCGAGAGGCGGCCCATGTGCGGCCTCCCCGTCATTCCGGAAGGACAAAGCCCCGACACAGTCATCACTTCCGCCCCCAAAACGGCGTGACGTCACAATGTCCTGCGTGCGACGCAATGCGCATGCGCGGCATAACAGTGACGCCCCGGAAAGATCGCGGGATTTGGGGATATTTATTATAGCAAAAAGTTGCTTTTTTTTTTCAAAACTATCGCTCTATTTTCGTTTATAGCGCAAAAAAATAAAAACCGCAGAGGCGATCAAATACCACCAAAAGAAATCTCTATTTGTGGGGGGAAAAAGGACGCCAATTTTGTTTGGGAGCCGCGTCGCACGACCGCGCAATTGTCAGTTAAAGAGACACAGCGCCCAATCGCAAAAAGTGTTCTGGTCTTTGGCCAGCCAAATGGTCCGGGGCTGAAGTGGTTAGGTATGCAAAAGAAAATCCACGCCGTTCTTGCTTTGTACTTGATCTTAATTTTCAGCGCCGTTTTAACTGCTTGCCGACCAGCCACCGCAATTATACGGCAGCCGGTCGGCTCTGCTGGGTGAGGGGCCATAGCTCTACGTCGCCTCGCCCAGCAACCACTAGCGCAACTCCACAATAAATGTTTTACAGTCCCGTCCCCCCCCACAATCAGATCTGGGGCATTGTTCTGTTGCAGTAAGGTGTCTGGATTGACCTACCTGACCATTAACCACTTGCCGCCCGCCATATAGCAAAAGGACGTCGGCAAAGTGGTTTCAATACCCTGACTGGACGTCATATGATGTCTTCAGGATATTGAGCCGCTGCGCGCGCCCGGGGGTGCGCATCGCGGCGATCGTTGTTGCAGGGTTTCAGTCTGACACACCGCAAAACCAATCTAGGTAAAGAGGCTCAGCCACATGATCAGCCATGTCCAATCACGGCTGATCACGATGTAAACAGGAAAAGCTGGTGATCGGCTTTTCCTCACTCGCGTCTGTCAGACCCGAGTAGAGGAGAGCCGAATCAGCTGCTCCTCTGACAGGGGGGGTTTGTGCTGATCGATCATCAGCACAGCCCCCCCCCCCCCCCGAGGATGCCCACACTGGACCACCAGGGATGCCACCAGACCACCAGGGATGTCCACCACCAGGTATGCCACCCTAGATCACCAGGGATGCCAATCAGAAATGAATAATGGATGACAAATCAGTGCCCACAATGGGCATCACTGATTGGTAGGGGTGCAACGGATCAAAAACCTCGCGGTTCGGATCGTTCCTCGGATCAGGAATCACGGATCGGATCATTTTCGGATCGGCAAAAAAAAAATTCTCCCCCACTGTAATACCCACATCTCTCCCCCACTGCAGTGGCTTCACTAGGGTTGGTGTCACCCAGGGCAGACAACTATAGAACCCCTCGGTGCAGACACCTGCATCAGTGCAGACACCCCCCCTCAGGCAAGAGACCCCCCGTCGGGCAAGAGACCCCCCAGGCAAGAGACCCCCCTCTCCCAGGCAAGACACCCCCCCTCCCAGGCAAGACACCTCCCCTCCCAGGCAGTACAGACTTTTCCAGCGTGTGTCCCACGAGTGCGGCTCCTCCTCCTCTGTGGATGTAAACTAGGGTGCCCACGTGTCCCGGAATGCCCGGGACTGTCCCGCAATTGACATGTCTGTCCCGGGGTCCCGGGCACCTTCATTCCGGGACAATACAGTGTCCCGGAATGAAATAGAGGACACAGTCACCACCTACTAACAACTACATATCCAGAACTGGTTGCTAGGGCCGGCGCTGCCTGGCATCTTGCAACCAGTGACAATTAACTCTCAGACAGCGAGGCCGGGAGCGAGGCCTGCGCCTAGTGCAGCACTGCTGTCCCCACCCACCTCGGCACCTCCTACTTCTCCGGCACCCAGCGGCAAACAGCGGGGACTAGTGTGATCTTCACTCTCCAGATAGCGACTCCACTCCTTTCCTTCTACGCACACGGCTCATGCAGAGGGAGTGGCAGCATCACTGCATCTGGCGGCAGGCTATGGGTGGTAAGTGGCACTGCATCTGATGGCAAGTGGCACATTCAGCTGACAAATAACCCTCCGCCAAATTCCCCATCAACCCAGAGAATAGCACGGGGCGGGGTGTCCCTGAATGGCAGTTTGGAAATGTGGTCACCCTAATGTAAACAGAGGAGGAGGGCCGCCGCCGGGTGTACCAAGATGGCCGCGGCTCCGGAGCTAGGCCGAAGCCGCGGCCTTTCCTAACGTTATGGCCGCGGCTCCGGAGGTAGGCCGAAGCCGCATCCTTTCCTAATGTTATGGTCGTGGCTCCGGAGCTAGGCCGAAGCCGCATCCTTTCCTAACGTTATGGTCGTGGCTCCGGAGGTAGGCCGAAGCCGCGGCCTTTCCTAACGTTATGGTCGTGGCTCCGGAGCTAGGCCGAAGCCGCATCCTTTCCTAACGTTATGGTCGTGGCTCCGGAGGTAGGCCGAAGCCGCGGCCTTTCCTAACGTTATGGTCGTGGCTCCGGAGCTAGGCCGAAGCCGCATCCTTTCCTAACGTTATGGTCGTGGCTCCGGAGCTAGGCCGAAGCCGCATCCTTTCCTAACGTTATGGTCGTGGCTCCGGAGGTAGGCCGAAGCCGCATCCTTTCCTAATGTTATGGCCACGGCTCCGGAGGTAGGCCGAAGCCGCATCCTTTCCTAATGTTATGGCCACGGCTCCGGAGGTAGGCCGAAGCCGCATCCTTTCCTAACGTTATGGTCGTGGCTCCGGAGGTAGGCCGAAGCCGCGGCCTTTCCTAACGTTATGGTCGTGGCTCCGGAGCTAGGCCGAAGCCGCATCCTTTCCTAACGTTATGGCCGCGGCTCCGGAGCTAGGCCGAAGCCGCGGCCTTTCCTAACGTTATGGTCGTGGCTCCGGAGCTAGGCCGAAGCCGCGGCCTTTCCTAATGTTATGGCCGTGGCTCTGGAGCTAGGCCGAAGCCGCATCCTTTCCTAACGTTATGGCCGCGGCTCCGGAGCTAGGCCGAAGCCGCGGCCTTTCCTAACGTTATGGTCGTGGCTCCGGAGCTAGGCCGAAGCCGCATCCTTTCCTAACGTTATGGTCGTGGCTCCGGAGCTAGGCCGAAGCCGCATCCTTTCCTAACGTTATGGTCGTGGCTCCGGAGCTAGGCCGAAGCCGCATCCTTTCCTAACGTTATGGTCGTGGCTCCGGAGCTAGGCCGAAGCCGCATCCTTTCCTAACGTTATGGTCGTGGCTCCGGAGGTAGGCCGAAGCCGCGGCCTTTCCTAACGTTATGGTCGTGGCTCCGGAGGTAGGCCGAAGCCGCATCCTTTCCTAACGTTATGGTCGTGGCTCCGGAGGTAGGCCGAAGCCGCGGCCTTTCCTAACGTTATGGTCGTGGCTCCGGAGGTAGGCCGAAGCCGCGGCCATAACGTTAGGAAAGGCCGCGGCTTCGACCTTGCTCCAGGAGCCTCGGCCATTACATTAGGAAAGGCCGCGGCTTCGGCCTAGCTCCAATCCGCGGATCACAGTGTGTGCCGATCCGAATGGGGTGACCCGTTCGGATCACGGATCAACTGTGATCCGTTGCACCCCTACTGATTGGCAGGCATTATTGTTTGGCACTGATTGGCATCCATTAGTACAGGGGTGGGGAACCTGCGGCCCGCCGGCCGCATGCGGCCCGCGAAATCATTCCACACGGCCCCCGTGTGTCCCCCCGCGGAGCTGTCAGAAGGAGCCGATGTTTATATTGTAGTTCCGGCCCCTTCTGACAGTGTGAGTCACAGGCGGAGTCAGGGCCGATCCTGGCCGGGGTGCAGCGGGTGCGGGTTTACTTCTGCCCCAGACCAGGACACATCGTTGGCACAGACTGCACTGAGAGCAGAGTGTCAGTGTAGCTCCTCCCCTCCTTCCTCATTCTGTACACGAGGAGGAGGGGGAACAGGCATGGTGCTGCTGATATCAGGTCTGTATGAAGTTCTTTGTATGCTCTGTAGATGGAGGAGGGAGGGGGAGAGATCGGTAGAAAAGGAGGGCAAGGTAGAAAATATTTGGAGTGATCGAGGGGCTAGGAGGGGGGGAAGGCAATGCTAGAAGTTTGGATTAGATTTGAAATCTAACGACTCCCCCTAGCACTATCCTTCTTCCTTGCAAAAGCACCCCCCCCCCCCCGCACATATCCTACCCCACCTAGTCCTCTCCCTTGCACTGGCCCTCTTCTCTTACAAAGGACCCCCCCCCCCAGCACATATCTGACCCCCCCAAGCGCCTCCAGCACACATGGGCACAGGCTGCATATGATGGGCACAGAGGCTTCATATGATGGGCACAGTGGCTGTATGATGGGCACAGTGGCTGTATGATGGGCACAGTGGCTGTATGATGGGCACAGTGGCTGTATGATGGGCACAGAGGCTTCATATGATGGGCACAGGCTGCTTATAATGTGCACAGAGGTTGTATGATGGGCACAGAGGCTGTATGATGGGCACAGTGGCTGTATGATGGGCACAGTGGCTGTATGATGGGCACAGAGGCTTCATATGATGGGCACAGGCTGCTTATAATGTGCACAGAGGTTGTATGATGGGCACAGAGGCTGTATGATGGGCACAGAGGCTGTATGATGGGCACAGAGGCTGTATGATGGGCACAGGCTGCTTATAATGTGCACAGAGGCTGTATGATGGGCACAGAGGCTGTATGATGGGCACAGAGGCTGTATGATGGGCACAGGCTGCTTATAATGTGCACAGAGGCTGTATGATGGGCACAGAGGCTGTATGATGGGCACAGGCTGCTTATTATGGGCACAGAGGCTGTATGATGGGCACAGAGGCTGTATGATGGGCACAGAGGCTGTATGATGGGCACAGGCTGCTTATTATGGGCACAGAGGCTGTATGATAGGCACAGAGGCTGTATGATGGGCACAGGCTGCTTATAATGTGCACAGAGGCTGTATGATAGGCACAGAGGCTGTATGATGGGCACAGAGGCTGTATGATGGGCACAGAGGCTGTATGATGGGCACAGGCTGCTTATAATGTGCACAGAGGCTGTATGATGGGCACAGAGGCTGTATGATGGGCACAGGCTGCTTATAATGTGCACAGAGGCTGTATGATGGGCACAGAGGCTGTATGATGGGCACAGGCTGCTTATAATGTGCACAGAGGCTGTATGATAGGCACAGAGGCTGTATGATGGGCACATAGGCTGTATGATGGGCACATAGGCTGTATGATGGGCACAGGCTGCTTATAATGTGCACAGAGGCTGTATGATAGGCACAGAGGCTGTATGATGGGCACAGAGGCTGTATGATGGGCACAGAGGCTGTATGATGGGCACAGGCTGCTTATAATGTGCACAGAGGCTGTATGATGGGCACAGAGGCTGTATGATGGGCACAGGCTGCTTATAATGTGCACAGAGGCTGTATGATGGGCACAGAGGCTGTATGATGGGCACAGGCTGCTTATAATGTGCACAGAGGCTGTATGATGGGCACAGAGGCTGTATGATGGGCACATAGGCTGTATGATGGGCACAGAGGCTGTATGATGGGCACAGAGGCTGTATGATGGGCACAGAGGCTGTATGATGGGCACAGGCTGCTTATAATGTGCACAGAGGCTGTATGATGGGCACAGAGGCTGTATGATGGGCACAGGCTGCTTATAATGTGCACAGAGGCTGTATGATGGGCACAGAGGCTGTATGATGGGCACATAGGCTGTATGATGGGCACAGAGGCTGTATGATGGGCACAGAGGCTGTATGATGGGCACAAAGGCTGTATGATGGGCACAGAGGCTGTATGATGGGCACAGAGGCTGTATGATAGGCACATGTCCATTGTGTTTCCTCTGTTCTTTATTTGTAAGAATAGAGTATATAAATAAAGATTATACCAAAAAAATGTTTGACCAAATATAACAGGCTCATTTTTAAGTTGATCATTTTGTACGGCCCCCGAATGATGTTACAAAAATCCAAATTGCCCCTGGCAGAAAAAAGGTTCCCCACCCCTGCATTAGTACAACACATTACAGTACATCAGTGCCCATCCATGCCACCTATCAGTACCCATCCATGCTGCCTATCAGTGCCCATCCGTGTCGCCTATCCGTGCCGCCTATCACTGCCCATCAATGCTGCCTATCAGTGCCCATCTATGCTGCCCATCAGTGCCCATCCATACCACCTATCAGTGCCCATCCATGCTGCCTATCAGTGCCCATCCGTGTCGCCTATCCATGCCGCCTATCACTGCCCATCAATGCTGCCTATCAGTGCCCATCTATGCTGCCCATCAGTGCCCATCCATACCACCTATCAGTGCCCATCCATGCTGCCTATCAGGGCCCATCCGTGTCGCCTATCCGTGCCGCCTATCACTGCCCATCAATGCTGCCTATCAGTGCCCATCCGCATCGCCTATCCGTGCCCATAAATGCCGCCTATCAGTGCCCATCCGTGCCGCCTATCAGTGCCCATCTGTGTTGCCTATCTGTGCCCATCCATGCAGCCTATCAGTGCCCATACATGCCGGCTATCAGTGCCCATCTGTGTCGCCTATCTGTGCCAATCCAAGCCACCTATCTGTAGCCATCCATGCCACCTATCAGTGCCCATCCCTGCCGCCTTTCAGTGCCCATCCGTGCTGCATATTAGTGCCACCTATCAGTGCCGCATATTAGTGTCCATCATCAGTGCCCATCAATGCCACCTCATCAGTGCCCGTCAGTGAAGGAGAAAACATACTTATTTACAATGTTTTGTAACTGAAACAAAAATAAAAGTAAATTTTTTTCAAAATTTTTGGCATTTCTTTTTTGCAGAAAATAAAAATCGCAGAGGTGGTCGAATGCCACCCAAAGGAAAGCTCTACTTGTGGGAAGAGAATGGGCGGGAAGGGGTATAAGTGCCCCCCCCCCTCCGGTATGGAAGGGGTTAAGGATGAGCTCCACGTGCAGAGCCCCGCCAGGAAGTCGGCGCCGCGCCAATCACAGGCAGAGACACGGGAAATGTCTCCCTGCCTGTGATTGGTGCATCGCAGTGCCGACTTCCTGGTGGAGTTTCCGAACGCGCCGGAGCTCATCCTGACCGACCATCACGAGAAGAACGTCCAACAATCCTTCTTCACGTGATCGATCCGGAATGAGATCCTACCGGTGTCATCCCAGAGAATGGGGGGGGGGGGGGGAGGGGAGGGGGCCTCTGTGTGAATATCTCCTCCCCCGTCCTGTGTTTGTAGTCAATGTGGGGGAGGGGCCCCTGGGAGGAAACTTGCAGAACGCCCCTCACACCTCTCAGCCTCCATCTTCCATCGGGGACACGGAGGAGAACTTTCCCCTGACTGGGGACACTTGTGAGAAGCCGAGAGATTTCCCCCCTTCATTAAGGTGACCAGGTTCTTATAATGAAATCCGGGGAAATATTTCTTATTATTGGCAAATAGAAAACTATTATATCTGCAGTCAGTGGTGTAGTGTGGGGGGCGCCCGGGGCACGGGGCAAGGCAAGAAATGTGCACCCCCCCTCCCGAGTCCCTTCCACTAGTACAGTAGTACTGACCTACCTGCCACTGACCTACCTGATCCCTACACTGACCCACCTGATCCCTACTCTGACCCACCTGATCCCTACACTGACCTACCTGATCCCTACACTGACCCACCTGATCCCTACACTGACCCACTACACTGACCTACCTGATCCCTACACTGACCTACCTTATCCCTACACTGACCCACCTGATCCCTACACTGACCCACCTGATCCCTACACTGACCCACCTGATCCCTACACTGACCCACCTGATCCCTACACTGACCCACCTGATCCCTACACTGACCTACCTGATCCCTACACTGACCCACCTGATCCCTACACTGACCCACCTGATCCCTACACTGACCCACCTGATCCCTACACTGACCCACCTGATCCCTACACTGACCCACCTGATCCCTACACTGACCCACCTGATCCCTACACTGACCTACCTTATCCCTACACTGACCCACCTGATCCCTACACTGACCCACCTGACCACTACACTGACCTACCTGATTCTTACACTGACCACTACACTGACCTACCTGATCCCTACACTGACCCACCTGATCCCTACACTGACCCACCTGATCCCTACACTGACCCACCTGATCCCTACACTGACCCACCTGACCACTACACTGACCTACCTGACCACTACACTGACCTACCTGATTCTTACACTGACCACTACACTGACCTACCTGATCCCTACACTGACCCACCTGATCCCTACACTGACCTACCTTATCCCTACACTGACCCACCTGATCCCTACACTGACCTACCTTATCCCTACACTGACCTACCTTATCCCTACACTGACCCACCCGATCCCTACACTGACCCACCCGATCCCTACACTGACCCACCTGATCCCTACTCTGACCCACCTGACCACTACACTGACCTACCTGATTCTTACACTGACCACTACACTGACCTACCTGATCCCTACACTGACCTACCTGCCACTGACCTACCTAATTCCTACACTGACCCACCTGATCCCTACACTGACCTACCTGATCCCTACACTGACCTACCTGATCCCTACACTGACCTACCTGATCCCTACACTGCTCCTTACACTGACCCACCTGATTCCTATACTGACCACTACACTGACCTACCTGATCCCTACACTGACCACTACACTGACCTACCTGATTCCTATACTGAGCGACCTGATTCCTACACTGACCACTAAACTGACCTACCTGATCCCTACACTGACCACTACACTGACCTACCTGATTCCTACACTGACCACTACACGGACCTACCTGATTCCTACACTGACCACTACACTGACCTACCTTATCCCTACACTGCTCGCCACCCCCTACATGAACAGTGTAGATCGGTTGATTTTTCTGGCCTCCATGATAATCCATCGGCTCCCCAGCACCAGGTACTGTTCCCGGCACCCAGCCGCTCCTCCGTATCCCCTGCCAAGAGCTTCTCCAATTGCCGCCTTACGATCTGCACCGCCCCTCCCCTCTGCTGTTCTCACACACACGGGCCACCTGCACCAGAGGGATCATGGGGGACAGGTTGGACCACAGGAGTCCCTGGGCAACACAGCACACTTGGAGTGGGGGGGGGGATGAGAGTACCAGATGCCCCCCCATGCCACTGCAATCCAGGGACAAATCCGGACAGCCTGGCTCCAGGGACAGTGTCCTCAATCCGGGTACTGTCCCCGGAAACGGGGGATATCTGGTCACCCTACTGTACCCCTATGTCCCCTATCTATGGACAGAGTCGTGACAGTTGGGTGGTCACAAGGACAGAGTCGGTGGCAGTTGGGGGGTCGCAGGGACAGAGTCGGTGGCAGTTGGGGGGTCGCAGGGACAGAGTCGGTGGCAGTTGGGGGGTCGCAGGGACAGAGTCGGTGACAGTTGGGGGGTTGTAAGGACAGAGTCGTGGCAGTTGGGGGGTCACAAGGACAGAGTCGTGGCAGTTGGGGGGTCACAAGGACAGAGTCGGTGACAGTTGGGGGTCGCAAGAACGGAGTCGGTGGCAGTTGGGGGGTCGCAAGAACGTAGTCGGTGGCAGTTGGGGGGTCGCAAGAACGGAGTCGGTGGCAGTTGGGGGTCACAAGGACAGAGTCGGTGGCAGTTGGGGGGTCGCAAGAACGGAGTCGGTGGCAGTTGGGGGGTCACAAGGACAGAGTCGGTAGCAGTTGGGGGTCGCAAGGACAGAGTCGGTGGCAGTTGGGGGTCGCAAGAACGGAGTCGGTGGCAGTTGGGGGGTCACAAGGACAGAGTCGGTGGCAGTTGGGGGTCGCAAGAACGGAGTCGGTGGCAGTTGGGGGGTCACAAGGACAGAGTCGTGGCAGTTGGGGGGTCACAAGGAAAGAGTCGGTGGCAGTTGGGGGGTCACAAGAACGGAGTCGGTGGCAGTTGGGGGTCGCAAGAACGGAGTCGGTGGCAGTTGGGGGGGTCACAAGGACAGAGTCGGTGGCAGTTGGGGGGTCACAAGGACAGAGTCGGTGGCAGTTGGGGGGTCACAAGAACGGAGTCGGTGGCAGTTGGGGGTCGCAAGAACGGAGTCGGTGGCAGTTGGGGGGTCACAAGGACAGAGTCGGTGGCAGTTGGGGGTCGCAAGAACGGAGCCGGTGGCAGTTGGGGGGTCACAAGGACAGAGTCGGTGGCAGTTGGGGGTCGCAAGAACGGAGTCGTGGCAGTTGGGGGGTCGCAAGAACAGAGTCGGTGGCAGTTGGGGGGTCACAAGGACAGAGTCGGTGGCAGTTGGGGGTCGCAAGAACGGAGTCGTGGCAGTTGGGGGGTCGCAAGAACAGAGTCGGTGGCAGTTGGGGGGTCACAAGGACAGAGTCGGTGGCAGTTGGGGGTCGCAAGAACGGAGCCGGTGGCAGTTGGGGGGTCACAAGGACAGAGTCGGTGGCAGTTGGGGGTCGCAAGAACGGAGTCGGTGGCAGTTGGGGGGTCACAAGGACAGAGTCGGTGGCAGTTGGGGGTCGCAAGAACGGAGTCGTGGCAGTTGGGGGGTCGCAAGAACAGAGTCGGTGGCAGTTGGGGGGTCACAAGGACAGAGTCGGTGGCAGTTGGGGGGTCACAAGGACAGAGTCGGTGGCAGTTGAGGGGTCACAAGGACAGAGTCGGTGGCAGTTGGGGGTCACGGGGATTGGGATGCAGTTAGTGGAATTTGGGGTCACGGTAAGTGGAAGGTAGGGTCATAGGAACCGATAAAAAAAATATTGATGATCATAAGTATTTTTTATGTGTGTTTTGTTTTTATTATTTCCTTGTGGTTTACTAAGGAGGGAATTGTACACACACACTGTTTACTGTTGGACATAGGCTGAGCTAGTTTTGTTATAGTTTATTGTATCTTATGGGGAAGAGGGAGGAGCTGCACGGAGTGGAAGGGGAAAGCAGAACAGAGAGGGGAGGAGAGAGCTGTGTGTGAGTGGGCGGGAACAAGGAGGAGCTGCACGGAGTGTGAGGGCGGGAAGAGGGAGGAGCTGCACGGAGTGTGAGGGCGGGAAGAGGGAGGAGCTGCGCGGAGTGTGAGGGCGGGAAGAGGGAGGAGCTACACGGAGTGGAAGGGGACAGCAGAACAGAGAGGGGAGGAGAGAGCTGTGTGCAGGGGCGGACTGACAACTCATGGGGCCCCCGGGCAATAGAAGATTATGGGGCCCCCGGCTTACAGATGGCCACCAAGCCAGGTGGCAGTACAGAGGCAGGGCAGCTAAAATCTTGGGATTTTCACATCAAAAGCATGTAGGTTTTGGACATAACAGGGACAGATGTAAAAAAAACACAGATTTTTACATACTGTCCCTGGTTTTAATGAGCCTGGCAACCCTGATGGGGCCCCCTAGTGTCATGGGGCCCTCGGGCAGTGCCCGAGTTCCTCAATGGTCAGTCCACCCCTGGCTGTGTGTGAGTGGGCGGGAAGAAGGAGGAGCTGCACGGAGTGTGAGGGCGGGAAGAGGGAGGAGCTGCGCGGAGTGTGAGGGCGGGGAGGAGGGAGGAGCTGCGCGGTGTGTGAGGGAGGAGCTGCACTGAGTGTGAGGGAGGAGCTGCACAGAGTGTGAGGGCGGGAAGAGGGAGGAGCTCCACTGAGTGTGAGGGAGGAGCTGCGCTGAGTGTGAGGGCGGGAGGAGCTGTACGGAGTGTGAGGGCGGGAAGAGGGAGGAGCTGCACGGAGTGTGAGGGCGGGGAGGAGGGAGGAGCTGCACTGAGTGTGAGGGAGGAGCTGCGCGGAGTGTGAGGGCGGGAAGAGGAAGGTGCTGCACGGAGTGTGAGGGAGGAGCTGCACTGAGTGTGAGGGCGGGAAGAGGGAGGAGCTCCACTGAGTGTGAGGGAGGAGCTGCGCGGAGTGTGAGAGGACAGCAGGAAAGAGAGGGGAGGAGAGAAGCTGGCTGCACATTACCACATTATTCATGTAAGTTCAGTATTCATCTCACACTACAGTATGTTGTCAAGTGTATTGATGTCTGTTTGTGTGTATCTCAGTGTGTGTGTGTATAATGTACAGTATATATTTGATTGTGTATATAGGTATGTACGCATGTTTCTTAGTATGTATATCTTAGTGTTTCTTTACAGCATATGCACGTATCTGAGTATATATATATATATATGTGCATGTACTGTTTGTATATATCTCAGTATCTGTATGTATTTGAGTGTGTATGCATGTATATTTCTATATCTGAGTATGTCATTTACTATACACAATATATATGGAATAGTGTTAATTGTTTTTAGGTTTATGTATATATGGGAAGAATTGTTATTTAAAGCGGAGCAGGTATTTTCACCCATTTCCGGGAATACACACTGTGGGTAGACTGCGGGCAGTGCGACACTATACCGCCCCCCCCCCCCCCGTTGTGTTCTGGGAAACACTCGGCTCCCACAAAACAGCGGGGACCAGTGAAAGACGTTTAGCACTGATCGCGCATGCGCAGTAAGGAATCTGGAAGTGAAGCTGCAACGCTTCACTTCCTGATCCCCCCACCCATGATGGTGGTGGGGGCAGTAGAGTGACGAGCGACCGCTCGTCTTCTGCTGCTGACGGCGCTGGACTCCTGGACAGGTAAGTGTAAGGTAAGACATCCTGTGATGTCCCTGTCCACCCCACCCCATCCCTTCCTGCGATGTCCCTGTCCACCCCCCCCATCCCTTCCTGCGATGTCCCTGTCCACCCCCCCCATCCCTTCCTGCGATGTCCCTGTCCACCCCCCCATCCCTTCCTGCGATGTCCCTGTCCACCCCCCCCATCCCTTCCTGCGATGTCCCTGTCCACCCCCCCCATCCCTTCCTGCGATGTCCCTGTCCACCCCCCCATCCCTTCCTGCGATGTCCCTGTCCACCCCCCCATCCCTTCCTGCGATGTCCCTGTCCACCCCCCCCATCCCTTCCTGCGATGTCCCTGTCCACCTCCCCCATCCCTTCCTGCGATGTCCCTGTCCACCCCCCCATCCCTTCCTGCGATGTCCCTGTCCACCCCCCCATCCCTTCCTGCGATGTCCCTGTCCACCTCCCCCATCCCTTCCTGCGATGTCCCTGTCCACCCCCCCCATCCCTTCCTGCGATGTCCCTGCCCACCCCCCCATCCCTTCCTGCGATGTCCCTGTCCACCTCCCCCATCCCTTCCTGCGATGTCCCTGTCCACCCCCCCATCCCTTCCTGCGATGTCCCTGTCCACCCCCCATCCCTTCCTGCGATGTCCCTGTCCACCCCCCCATCCCTTCCTGCGATGTCCCTGTCCACCTCCCCCATCCCTTCCTGCGATGTCCCTGTCCACCCCCCCCATCCCTTCCTGCGATGTCCCTGTCCATCTCCCCCATCCCTTCCTGCGATGTCCCTGTCCACCCCCCCCCCATCCCTTCCTGCGATGTCCCTGTCCACCCCCCCCATCCCTTCCTGCGATGTCCCTGTCCATCTCCCCCATCCCTTCCTGCGATGTCCCTGTCCACCCCCCCATCCCTTCCTGCGATGTCCCTGTCCACCCCGCCCCTCATCCCTTCCTGCGATGTCCCTGTCCATCTCCCCCATCCCTTCCTGCGATGTCCCTGTCCATCTCCCCCATCCCTTCCTGCGATGTCCCTGTCCACCCCCCCCCCATCCCTTCCTGCGATGTCCCTGTCCACCCCCCCCATCCCTTCCTGCGATGTCCCTGTCCATCTCCCCCATCCCTTCCTGCGATGTCCCTGTCCACCCCCCCATCCCTTCCTGCGATGTCCCTGTCCACCCCGCCCCTCATCCCTTCCTGCGATGTCCCTGTCCATCTCCCCCATCCCTTCCTGCGATGTCCCTGTCCACCTCCCTCATCCCTTCCTGCGATGTCCCTGTCCACCTCCCTCATCCCTTCCTGCGATGTCCCTGTCCACCCCCCCATCCCTTCCTGCGATGTCCCTGACCACCCCCCCATCCCTTCCTGCGATGTCCCTGACCACCCCCCCATCCCTTCCTGCGATGTCCCTGTCCATCTCCCCCATCCCTTCCTGCGATGTCCCTGTCCATCTCCCCCATCCCTTCCTGCGATGTCCCTGTCCACCTCCCCCATCCCTTCCTGCGATGTCCCTGTCCACCTCCCCCATCCCTTCCTGCGATGTCCCTGTCCACCTCCCCCATCCCTTCCTGCGATGTCCCTGTCCACCTCCCCCATCCCTTCCTGCGATGTCCCTGTCCACCCCCCCATCCCTTCCTGCGATGTCCCTGTCCACCCCGCCCCTCATCCCTTCCTGCGATGTCCCTGTCCATCTCCCCCATCCCTTCCTGCGATGTCCCTGTCCACCTCCCCCATCCCTTCCTGCGATGTCCCTGTCCACCCCCCCATCCCTTCCTGCGATGTCCCTGTCCACCTCCCCCATCCCTTCCTGCGATGTCCCTGTCCACCCCCCCATCCCTTCCTGCGATGTCCCTGTCCACCCCCCCCATCCCTTCCTGCGATGTCCCTGTCCACCCCCCCATCCCTTCCTGCGATGTCCCTGTCCACCCCCCCCATCCCTTCCTGCGATGTCCCTGTCCACCCCCCCATCCCTTCCTGCGATGTCCCTGTCCACCCCCCCATCCCTTCCTGCGATGTCCCTGTCCATCTCCCCCATCCCTTCCTGCGATGTCCCTGTCCATCTCCCCCATCCCTTCCTGCGATGTCCCTGTCCATCTCCCCCATCCCTTCCTGCGATGTCCCTGTCCATCTCCCCCATCCCTTCCTGCGATGTCCCTGTCCATCTCCCCCATCCCTTCCTGCGATGTCCCTGTCCACCTCCCCATCCCTTCCTGCAATGTCCCTGTCCACCTCCCCCATCCCTTCCTGCGATGTCCCTGTCCACCCCCCCATCCCTTCCTGCGATGTCCCTGTCCATCTCCCCCATCCCTTCCTGCGATGTCCCTGTCCACCTCCCCATCCCTTCCTGCGATGTCCCTGTCCACCTCCCCCATCCCTTCCCCCTTTTTTCAATTCCGCACTGCGTCGCTTTAACTGACAATTGCGCGGTCGTGCGACGTGGCTCCCAAACAAAATTGGCGTCCTTTTTACCCCCACAAATAGAGATTTATTTTGGTGGTATTTGATCACCTCTGAGGTTTTTATTTTTTGCGCTATAAACAAAAATAGAGCGACAATTTTGAAAAAAAAAAAAAAACAATATTTATTTTTTGCTATAATATCCCCAAAAAATATATAAAATTTTTTTTTTTTTCCACAGTTTAGGCCCGTACCTATTCTTCTACTTATTTTTGGTAAAAGAAAAAAAAAAAGGTTATTGATTGGTTTGCGCAAAAGTTATAGTGTTTACAAAATAGGGGATAGTTTTATGGCATTTTTATTATTTTTTTTACTAGTAATGGCGGCAATCAGCGTTTTTTTTTTTTTTCGTGACTGCGACATTATGGCGGACACTTTTGACACATTTTTGGGACCGTTGTCATTTTCACAGCAAAAAGTGCTATAAAAATGCACTGATTACTGTGAAAATGACAATGGCAGTGAAGGGGTTAACCACTAGGGGGCGCTAAAGGGGTTAAGTGTGTCCTAAGGGAGTGTTTCTTACTGTAGTGGGGCGCGGCTGTAGGCGTGACGTCACTGATCGTCGTCCCCTGTGTCACTTGCCACAGTGAAGAACGGGGAAGGTTTGTTTACACTCACCTCTGCCAGTTCTTCAGCTCCGGTGACCGATCGCGGGACACCGGCGGCCATCGGGTCCCGCAGGGCCCGGTCACGGAGCTTCGGACTGGGTCGCGCGCGCGACCCACGGCTGGGCTCTTAAAGGCGACGTACCTGTACCTGCCTGTGCCCAGCCGTGCCATTCTGCCGACGTATATGTGCAGGAATCTAGTCAATATTCCAATCGCACACAGACCTGGATTAATGGCTCGTAGAAAGAGAGTGGGTGCTGAAACGATCCCCAGCTGGGCACTGGAACCATCAAACAGTTAAAAAAATATTCGCCAGCGCACCACGGATCGCAGACGGCGTCCAAAAATGTAATCCAAATAAAGCATTACAAAAAGGTGCAACGTTTCGAGGCCACGCAGGACCTCTTCCTCATCCTGATTACTTGCCTGACGAAGAGGTCCTGCGTGGCCTCGAAACGTTGCACCTTTTTGTAATGCTTTATTTGGATTACATTTTTGGACGCCGTCTGCGATCCGTGGTGCGCTGGCGAATATTTTTTAACCACTTAAGGACCGCCTCCTGTAAGTATACGTCGGCATAATGGCACGGCTGGGCACAGGCACGTACCTGTACGTCCCCTTTAAGTGCCCAGCCGCGACCCGGTCCGAAGCTCCGCGGCCACGGGACCCACGGACCCGATCGCCACCGGTGTCTCCCGCGATCGGTCACAGGAGCTGAAGAACGCGGAGAGGTGAGTGGAAACACACCTTCCCCGTTCTTAACAGTGGCAGCTCCATTGATCGTGTGCTCCCTGATATAGGGAAGCACGATCAATGACGTCACACGTCCAGCCCCGCCCCCCTACAGTTAGAAACACATATGGGGTCACACATAACCCCTACAGTAGTGGTTAACTCCCAAACTGCAATTGTTATTTTTACAGTAATCAGTGCATTTTTCTAGCACTTTTCGCTGTGAAAATGACAATGGTCCCAAAAATGTGTCCGATGTGCACGGTGGGTTAGGGATGTAGTTTAATTCTGTGAGGTCGCCTCTATTCCTTGGGGATTCTTCTGCATAGCTATGTTTTACATCACGTAGAAAATCTCTGACATGTATAGATCTTTACAGGGTTTTTTTTTTTTTTGCTATGACCTGTTCTGAATTCATGATGCTGAGGTTGCTTGGGATCAGTGTATTTCTGGGTGATACTGCTTTGCTATTTGGCTACTGTGGGCTGGTGGTTGGTCAGGGGTGGGGTGGGGGGAGGGGGGGGGGTTTCTGTTGTTACTTGTGGGGGTGTCGGCCCTGCGTGGCCTATGTCGGGGTAGGCATGTTACCTATCTTGTGTCTGTGTTGTGTGTGTTGAAAATCAATAAAAATAATTAAAAAAAAAAAAAAAAAAGTGTCCGATGTGTCCGCCGTAATGTTGCAGTCACGAAAAAAAAAAAATCGCCAAAAAAAAAATTATTATTAAAAATGCCATAAAACGATCCCCTATTTTGTAAATTTTGCGCAAACCAATCGTTAAACACTTATTGCGATTTTTTTTTTTTTTTTTTTTTTTTTACCAAAAATATGTAGAAGAATACGTATCGGCCTAAACGGAAAAATGATTTTTTTTATATCTTTTTTGAGAATATTTATTACAGCAAAAAGTAAAAAAATATAGATTTTTTTTTCAAAATTGTCGTTCTATTTTTGTTTAAAAACCGCAGGGGTGATCAAATACCACTAAAAGAAAGCTCTATTTGTGGGGGGAAAAAAGGACGCCAATTTTGTTTGGGAGCCGCGTCGCGCGGCCGCGCAATTGTCAGTTAAAGCGACGCGGCGCCGAATCGCAAAAAAGGGGCCAGGTCCTTTTACCTGCATAATGGTCCGGGTCTTAAAGCGGATCTCCACCCAAAATTAAACATGATTGCATAAATAATAATTCTCATAAACAATGCTGAAACCGATATTTTTAATTAAAATAATGTTTAATGTACCATGAAACTGGATGGGCTTCCGGTCTGCCTCTCTCGGGTTTTTTTTTTTGTCGGGTTTCTTTGAGTTTCCTGTCCCGCGTAGTGTCTTCTGGGAGCTTTGTATCATAGCGCCCTTGATATCGTATTCTACCCTGTTAGACTACATCTCGCGCGATTTCGAGGAAGAGGAAGTGACGCGCGATGTAAACAAAGGCAGGAGGGCGGGCTTTACAAAAATCACCATTACAGGACAGATACATGCAAAGGATCGGTGCGCATGCGCGAGATCGAGCGGGGGATGCTGGGGCAGCATCCACCGCAAATAGGAAGTGCCTGCTTGTGGGCTTATAGCGCCCAAAGCTAAGATGGCAACGGGAGGAAACAAAGAATATAAGTATTTATTCGGGACAGAATCACAGCGGAGCGGCCGTGGGACAGCAGAACAGTGAGTTTAGGAAAGCAGCGCTAGTACCAATTTAAATACCCCTTAAACAAAAATTCGATTTGGCGTGGGAGATCCGCTTTAACCACTTCCCGACCGCCCACCGCAGGTATACGTCGGCACTTTGAAGATGGATATCTCGGTAACGGCAGCAGCTGCTGCCACAACCGAGATATCCATCTCTTCTGTGGGCGGTCGGGTAAACGATAATGGCGGTCTCCGCGGCGGAATCGCCGCGAGATCGCCGTTATCGGTGGCGGGCGAGCGTCCCCCCCCCCCTCCCGCTGCGCTCCCGCGCCCTCCGCCGCTTACCGGAGCCGTCGGTAGCGGCGGAGGCGATCGGGTGCGCTCGTCTGTTCAGCGGGGATGCGAGTGAGGGAAAAAATTTCCCTCGTCCATCCCCGTAGCTCTGCTGGGCGGAAGTGACGTCAAACGTCAGTTCCAAACAGCGTCTTAAAGAGACATTTTTTTTTTAAATGTCATTTAAAAATGACATTTAAAATTTTTTTTTTTTTTTTTTGCATTTTAGCCTAAATATGAGATCTGAGGTCTTATTGACCCCCAGATCTCATATTTAAGAGGACCTGTCATGCTTTTTTCTATTACAAGGGATGTTTACATTCCTTGTAATAGGAATAAAAGTGATAATTTTTTTTATTTTAGTGTTAAAAATTGGTAAAATAAATACAAATAAATACGAAAACAAAAAAAAAATTTTTTTAAATCGCCCCTTTACGACGAGCTCGCGCGCAGAAGCGAACACATACGCGAGTAGTGCCCGCATATGAAAACGGTGTTCAAACCACACAAGTGAGGTATCGCCGCGATCGTTAGAGCGAGAGCAATAATTCTAGCCCTAGACCTCCTCTGTATCTCAAAAAATGCAACCTGTAGAATTTTTTAAACATCGCCTATCGAGATTTTTAAGGGTAAAAGTTTGACGCCATGCCACGAGCGGGCGCAATTTTTAAGCGTGACATGTTGAATGAATGAATGAATGAAAAATTTATATAGCGCGGCACATGCGAACCAAATCGCCTCTGGGCGCTAGTTGTATCCGTCTCTCTTGACATCAAAAGAGCAGAGTTTTAATCTGCCTTCTGAAGGTCAGGTGGTTTTCCTCCAACCGAATGCTGGTTGGTAAAGCGTTCCAGAGTCTGGGACCCTGGACAGCAAACCTTCTTTCTCCTTTGGACTTGAATCTGGCTTTGGGTACTTTGACCAAATTTTGGTCACTGGATCGCAGAGCGCGATTGGGGTTGTGGGGTTCTATTTTATCGCAAAGATATTGCGGGGCTTTTCCATGGATGCATTTATGGGTCAGACAGAGTGCTTTAAAAGCAATTCTGTCTTTTACTGGCAACCAGTGAAGGGATCTCAGCGACGGTGAGATTGATTCCCAGGGTTTTTTCCCAGTCACCAGTCTGGCGGCCGTATTTTGTACGACTTGCAGGCGAGCGATTTGGTACTTTGGGAGTCCGAGGTAGAGAGCGTTTGCATAATCCAGTCTGGAGTTCACAATCGTTCCCACCACGACTGGCACATCTCCTTTGGGAATAAATGGGATCAGTCTGCAGAGTAGGCGCAGCAGATGGTGAGATCCGCTGACTACTGACCCTATTTGTGCGTCCATAGTCATGTGGGTGTCAAAAATGATCCCAAGACTTTTGACTTTGGCGCTCGGGGAGATGATCTGGCCCAGAATGGGCGGAGGTGTCCAGGTAGATGTGAGTTGCCTCTTGCGACTGGCCTGAAACAGAAGAAGTTCTGTTTTAGAATTGTTGAGTTTGAGATAACTCCTCGTCATCCACTTTTCTATTGAAGAGAGACAATTCTCTAAGCTGAGATGACGATCCTTCCTATTGCAGATGCGAAAATACAGTTGCGTATCGTCTGCATATGAGTGATAAAGTAGTTGTTGACTACTGATGACTTCAAAGAGAGGTCGAAGATAGATGTTGAAGAGCACCGGTGATAGAGGTGAGCCTTGGGGGACTCCACATGACACCGTGCGTTTTCCAGAAGTGAACGGTCCCAATTTCACCGTTTGAGATCGGTTTCCCAAAAAAGAGGAAAACCATGGTAAATCACTCTCTGTGACTCCGGCTACCTCAGTCAGCCGAGTCAGTAGCAGTTTGTGATCTACGGTGTCAAAGGCTGCGCTTAGGTCCAGCAGAACCAGGAGAGAAGATTCTCCTTCGTCTGCGGCCTCCAGAACATCGTCCCATATTTTGAGCAGTGCAGTTTCCGTCCCGTGTCCGGGACGGAATCCCGACTGCAGTGGATCGAGTAAGTTGTGGGTATCTAGATGCTGTTGCAGCTGTTGTACCACCACTTTCTCCATTACCTTAGAAAAAACGTTTAGCATTGTTATGGGACGGCGATGATTTGGGTCCTTGGGATCCAGGGTAGGTTTCTTCAAGATGGGCTGGATTGTGCCCTCTTTCAGCAGGGAGGGCACTATGCCTTCCTTAAATGACTGGTTTATAAGCTGCGTAATGGGAGGCGCCAGGATATCGGCACATTCCTTTAGCAGCTTAGTGGGGATAATATCATTTGGCGCAGTGCTGTTCCGCAAAGCGCTGATGATATTTTCTGTGTTCTCGATGGAAACGGGTTCCAAAGTGAACTTTGTTGGTTGTAGTGTGTTCCTCTGGGTGCTGTGTGGTAGCTCAGGGGCATTATTTTGCGAAATGCTTTCCCGGATTCCCTCAATTTTATTGATGAAGAAATCCGACAATTCATCGCAAAATTCTTGGGTGTCTGTGTTGGGGGCTTCAAGACAGTGTGGATTCATGGTCTGCGAGATCAGCTTGAAGAGATCACGAGGGCGGTTTAAAGCGCTGTTGATAGCCATGGAAAAATAGTTTTTCTTGGCTTTGAAGATTTCTATGTGGTATCTTCTAGTTGCTGCTTTGTAGACGGCGAGGTTCGTCTCGGAAGCGTTTCTTTTCCAGGCGGCTTCTGCCCTTCTACGCTCTTGTTTCAGTAGCGATAGCTGGTTGTTGAACCAGCCTGCCTTGTTTTTCCGGGTAAGGACTTTGTGTTCAGGCGCTACTACGTCGGCTGACTGTAGTAGGGCTGTATTTATGGCATCCAGAATATCTGTGGCCGTTTGTCTTGGTTGCATTGTTTTTATTTTATTTTCCAAGGTAGATTTGAAGAGTTCCAAATGGAGCTTCTTCTGAGATCTAGTCCAGTGTGTTGTCACTGGCTTGGGTGTTTTTATCAATAGGGCCGTATTGGAAATTATGAATTTAATTGCATGGTGATCTGTCCATGGCAATGGTTCATTTTCCAAAATACTTACTTTCAGATTTTGTCTGAAGATAAGATCGAGTGTGTGACCTGAAGTATGTGTGGGCTCATGAACTAGTTGCTGAAGGCCTAACCCTTCCAAATGGTCGATACAGGCGTCGGCCACGGGGTCTTGTGAGGAGTTGGCCCAGAGATTGAAATCTCCGAGCAGCAAAAGGTGTTTGCTGGTTATGGCATAAGTGGAGATGAACTCTGACCATGGAGGTAAAAACTGCGATTAAGGCCCTGGTGGCCTATAGCAGAGTAGAATACGGACGGTCTCCTGGGGGTTTGTTTGCAGTTGCAGAGTAAGGGTTTCCATAAATGGAAGCGAGTGCTGAAGGGCTGGTTTAGAGATCCCAAGATGCGTCTTATGAATCACCGCCAGTCCTCCTCCTCTTTGCCCTATTCTGTTTTCAGTGATAATCCGGTAGTGTTCTGGCACCAGTTCTCCAAGAATGGTGTTACAGTCGGCTGTAAGCCAGCTTTCTGTAATGAAAAGACAGTCTAAGTTGTTCTGTAGAATGAAATCATGGATTTCTAATCGGTGCCTTACTGCCGATCTTGTATTGATCAAAGCACATGATATGTGCTTCGCTTGGGGTGGGTCGCTAATTTTTTTTCCTGATGATCGACGATCGATCCTCAAGAGTTGCTCAGAGCTCAGGGCCTTTTTAGTGACGGCTGGTAGCTTTGTGGCAAATTGCCTCAGGCTCCTAATGATTTCTGCCGAATATTGCCAGACGGCCATATTCCGCCGGGGGGGGGGGTGGGGGGGTGTGGTAGGTGGCGATGGGGAGTAGATTCCTTGAATCCTTTCTCCTGGAATTTTTATTTGGTCCAGAGGAAGGCAAAAAAACCCTGGTTCAGCTAAGCCAATCTGCTGGGCAGGGAAAAAAATTCCTTCCTGATCCCTCAGAGGCGATCGGTTGAGCCCTGGATCAAATCTAATGGACTGGTGAGGAAGTGATGTGAAGGGAGTAGATTCCTGCTTGGGGGGTTCACCAAGCTGGGCCACCAATCTGGTGCAAATAGCCCCAGAGAGGGGTAGTTGGCTGTTGAGGAGGTGGATGGGGACCCCTGTGGGTAGGGGGGTGAGTTGGGTGACAGCACTAGGGCAGAAACGGCTTGCTGTCGCCGTGCGCCGCCAGGCCGCAGTTGAAGCCGCGGACTTTCCTAAGCCGCGGCTCCCGCGGACCTAGCGTGGCTGGCGCGGACCGGCGAGAACAGCCAGGGTACAGTGGGAGGGGTGTGGGGATGGGTTGGGAGTACCTTGAGTGCAGTCTGGGCTAAAGCACCGGGGTGATGCACCGAGCTGAGGCCGAGCGCCGCTAGGCCGCAGTTGAAGCCGCGGACTTTCCTAAGCCGCGGCTCCCGCGGACCTAGCGTGGTTGGCGCGGACCGGCAAAAAACGGCAAGGGAAGCAGCTGGGGGGGATGTGGGTACGGGCAGGGGGGCCTCGATTGCGGCCTGGGTGAGACGAGCTGAGTTTCTAGTCTGGTTAGGGCGGTTATCCTGAAAAGGACGGCCGACCTTGATCCTGGGGGGGACAGGCTGGATTACCTGTGTGAGGGCTGTATGACGGCTCAGAAGGCTCAGCTGTTCAGATGCTCAGATGCTCCAAAGAGGGGGGGGAAGGAGTGCTGGAGGCGGCTAGAGGTGGAGGAGATCCGGGATCCATGTAAGATGCAGGCTGGCTGGACAGGGGAACCCTGACTACCTGCTGGCTACACCTGCCTGGAGCTATAGCTCGCACGCTCCTACTCCTAGGAGAACGTGTGCCGTGTGAGCTCCTGTAGCTAATCCTCTGCCTCACTCACTCGCTGACTGACGGAATTGAATAAAAAAAACTAAACTATCATTTTACTCGGCGTAACATTATCTTTCACAATATGTAAAAAAATTGGGCCAAATTTATTGTTGTCTTATTTTTTAATTTAAAAAAGTGAATTTTTTCCAAAAAAAGTGCGCTTGTAAGACCGCTGCGCAAATACGGTGTAGCAAAAAGTATTGCAATGACTGCCATTTTATTCTCTAGAGTGTTAGAAAAAAAAATATATAATGTTTGGGGGTTTTAAGTAATTTTATAGCAAAAAAAAATGTTTTAGTCTCGTAAACACTGAATCTGAAAAACAGGCCCGGGGCTAAAGTGGTTAAGGGCCAGATTCAGGTAGTATCAGTGGAGTATCTCTGGAGTACTCTGGAGTACTCTGGAGTATCTGTGATACTCCAGCCTAGCTCTCACTTTGAGCCGGCGTTTCTGTTTTCTGTAAGCAGAAAACAAGAAACGCTGGGTTGGAGTTCCTACACGAGCGGCGTAATTGTATTTCGCCGTCTTATCGGAACTGCAATTTTAAAAATGGCGCTCGGGGCGTTCCCGCCGATTAACGCCGAGAATATGCTAATCAGCGAGAATCGGCAATTCACGATCGTATTCGGGCCCGACGCAGTGACTTTCCGACGTTTCCGTAAGAGATACGCGGCGTAAAGAAAAACCAGCCCCCTAGGTGGAGTATCCTATGTTAAGTATGGCCGTCGTCATCGCGTCGAATTTAAAAATTTTCGCGTTGTTTGCGTAAAAAACGTCCGTGAATGGGGATTGACGTCATTGACGTTTACTGACAGAATTTGGAGCATGTGCACCGACAGTCGACGCATGCGCAGTACGTTCGCCACGGGATCGCGCCTAGTTTAAATAATACACGCCCCCTACCCGCCCAATTTGAATTCCGCCGGCTCATTTTCGCTACGCCGCCGCAACTTTAGGAGCAAGTGCTGTGTGAATAACAGTACTTGCTCCTAAAGTTTCGGCGGAGTAACGTAAATGAGAAACGTTACTCCAAAATAAAGATTCGCCCATCTACCTGAATCTGCCCCTAAGTGGTTAACTGTATATTAATGAAATAATACACTGGATGCAATATTTCAATGAAACAATTAAACATATTTTTTTTTTTTGTGCCCGTTCAACATAGATTGGTAATCTGACTGTCTGCAGAGGTGGTTCCTGTACTTTTTTTTTTTTGAAGTCGAGGGGCGGGACAAGCACCTGCAACATGGGACCTAAAAAGCCATCCGGTTGCGCATTTAGAAAGCGCAAAAGAGAAAGAGAAAAAAATATCGCTGCTTTAGCCGGAGGTCTTAATAACTGGCTGCACCTAAACAACGAGGGACCTGCCAGCGGTTGTAAGACAAGCGCAGAGCGGGGCGATCGCCGTCCTTTAACAGAAGAAGAAGCAAGCGAGTGTCGGAGCCGTGAAGCCGAAAACGTTTTCACAGGACCTATAGGAAACGAGGTTGATTCCGCGATCCCACAGGTCGAAGACTTCGAGGTGGCGGCTTCTTCTTCTTCTTCTTCTTCTTCTTCTTCTTCGACGAAGAGCAGTGAGCCTGTAACGGGCGTGAATGACGAAGCACAAGGTTCAAACGGCAACTGTAACCAAGCAGAACTAAAAGCGATCGCTTACGAAGATCCAGCCAAGTGGCCGGGAATACCTCAGATCTCCGATAGCGTCCGTAGACAGCTCGTTGTTGACCACGGCCCCGAAACAGTCGATCTATCCAAACTGAAATTTCCGACCTCGGGCGACGGAAGACATCTTGACGCCAAATGGTTTTATAGGAATCTTATAAACGGGGAACGTGTCAAAAGACAATGGATGATTTACAGCCGGTCGAAAGACGCTCTTTTTTGTTTTCCGTGTCTACTGTTTCCCGAGAGCCCGAAACTCACCGTTTTTTCTGACTTTGACAAAGGTTTTCGGGATTGGAAACGCTTAAATCCCGCTCTTCATACTCACGAAACCTCCTCCCACCACAGAGATTCCTACGTAGCGTGGAGAGACTTCGAAAGGAGATTCAAAGTCTGTCAAACTGTGGATCCTGAGACGCAGAGCAGACTTCAAATAGAAAAGGAGAGGTGGTGCAATATCTTAAAAGTTGTCCTTGACGTTATTTTGTTTTGTGCCAAAAACAATTTGGCGTTCCGCGGAAGCAACTCGAAGGGGGTCGCAGGGGATCCCGAACGCGGTGTATTCCTCAGCACCTTGGAATTGTTAAGCCGTTATAACCCTCGGCTATCGTTTCACATGACCTACGTAGAAGAAAGTGACAGTTATTTTACGCCAGAAATTCAAAACGAGTTAATCGCTTTAATGGCCGTAAAAGTAAAAGAGGAGATACTGAGAAAAATTAAAGCGGCAAAATATTTTTCGATCATCTTCGACTGCACCCCGGATAGCGCCCGGACGGAGCAGACGAGTCAAGTTATACGGTTTGTAGACCTCTCAGACGGCCTTTGTCGAATCGAGGAAAGTTTCTTTGATTTTATTGACACGGATGAAAAAACTGTTTCGGGCTTTTCAAATACTATTTTATTGAAACTGCAGGCAGACGGCCTGAAAATCGATGACTGCCGCGGTCAAGCTTACGACAACAGGAGCAACATGGCTGGAAAATATAGCGGAGTACAAGCAAGATTATCTCAGGTTACTGAACTGGCAAAATGTATGCCCCGTGCTGCCCACAGTTTAAATCTCATTGGCGCCGAAGCTGCACGCGTTTCACCGATGATGATAACGTTCTTCGGAACTGTACAGCGGATCTTCAATTTTTTCGGTGGTTCCACGGGAAGGTGGCAGGTTTTCATGCAGAAACTTGACGTTGCTTTACAAGATCACAGTGATACGAGGTGGTCAACCAAACAGAGAGCCGTCAGCGCCCTAAAAAAGTCTGTAAAATCCGTTTTTGACTTACTGAACGACATGACCGATCGCACAAATTATAACGAGGAAACGGCCTTTGGAGCAGAAACGTTAATGAGACACATAGACTTCAGATTTCTCTGCCTTCTTCACACATGGGAAAGAATACTGTGTTGCACTGACGAGGTCAACCGGTCTCTTCAAAGCAAGGCCGCTTCTCTTGATGTAGCGAGCAAAAGGTTAAAGGGTCTCACCGAATCGTTGCAGAAAATGCGAGACGACGGAACAGAACCGGCCATAGCGTTCGCCAAAGGGAAATCCTCGGAAATGGAATTAGAAGGCGACTTTTCGAGCGTGAGGGTGAAGAAAGCGAAATTGTTTCATGACCGTGCTTCTGACGAAGACCCCGATCTTTCCCCTGAACAAAGCTTTAGGAGGGAGATAAATACCGTTTACGACCGAATTTTAACCAAAATGAAGTCACGATACAAGGCCATGTCGGCTATGTCTTCAGAATTTTCCTTTTTGTATGGTAAGAACTTGAAGAATCTGAGTTTCGGCGAGCTGAAAAAACGTGCCACTGACTTCGCTCTTCGCTACTCGTCAGACGTCAACGCCGCGGAGCTTGTTACTGAATTAAAAGTGTTCAAAGAACACGTGCCGGAGGCGGTCAAAGAGTCGGCAACTCCCATGGATTTGTTAACATGTATACAAGAGTACTCTATGGGTAATATCTTTCCAAACATCAGAATAGCACTTCGAATTTATTTAACCTTACCAGTGACCGTGGCGTCTTGTGAAGGCGGCTTTAGCAAACTCGAGTTAATAAAGAATTATCTACGTTCTACGATGAGCCAAGAAAGATCAACCAGCCTTGCCTTACTGTCAATCGAACATAAAATGGTTTCGCAGATTAATGTAGACGCCGTAGTAGAAGATTTTGCTACAGTCAAAGTAGAGCTGCACAATTAATCGTTAAAAATCGTGATCTCCATTCGGACCCCCCCTCACAATTTCTATTGTAGTTTCCCGATTCTTTCATGTAACAAGTGTAGAGACTTTTCTGCTCACTCATGACCGCGCTTCTGACGAAGACCCCGATCTTTCCCCTGAACAAAGCTTTAGAAGGGAGATTAATACCGTTTACAAACCAAATTTTTACCAAAATGAAGTCACGATACAAGGCCATGTCGGCGCTATATCTTCAGAATTTTTCTTTTTGTATGGTAAGAACTTGAAGAATCTGAGTTTCGGCGAGCTGAAAAAATGTGCCATTGACTTCGCTACTCATCAGACGTCAACGTCGTGGAGCTTGTTTCTGAATTAAAAGTGTTCAAAGAAGAAGTGCATGAGGTGGTCAAGGAACTGGAGTCGGCAACTCCCATGGATTTGTTAACATTGTATACAAGAGTACTCTATGGGTAATATCTTTCCAAACATCAAAATAGCTCTTCGAATTTATTTAACCTTACCAGTAACCGTGGCGTCTTGTGAAGGCGGCTTTAGCAAACTCGAGTTAATAAAGAATTATCTACGTTCTACGATGAGCCAAGAAAGATCAACCAGCCTTGCCTTACTGTCAATCGAACATAAAATGGTTTCGCAGATTAATTTAGACGCCGTAGTAGAAGATTTTGCTACAGTCAAAATATTTGTTAAAAATCGTGATCTTGATTCGACCCCCCCCCTCACAATCTCTATTGCAGAGTTTCCCGATTCTTTCATGTAACCAGTGTAGAGACTTTTCTGCTCACTCACCGGGCAGTCTGCCAAGTTTTTAAAGCGGAGGTTCACCCAAATAACATGTATATAAGATCACATTCTTTATACTTCCACCATGTACAGTAGGCCCTTTTTTATTTTATTTTGGCTCTACATACCTTATTATGGCTATTTTCGGGTACTGACTCCCGCGGAAGTAGGCGTTTCTATGCAGAGGCGCAATGTCATCTGGGACTTCTCCCAGATGATTGACGTCCTTGAGAAATAGTCCCCCCCCCCCCGTGCCCGCCTATTGCGTAGGCGCGTCACGAGAGTCACGGAGTTTCCGAAAGTAGCCAAACTGCGAATCAGCTCTACACGGTGCCTGCGCACCGACTAGGAGCCACGTAGAGCTGACTGCGCAGGTGCCGTATAGAGCCGACTTGCAGTTCGGCTACTTTCGGAAACTCTGTGACGCCCCAACGCAATAGGCGGGTGTGGGGGGGAGACTTTTTCTCAAGGACGTCAATCATCTGGGCGAAGTCCCAGGTGACATTGCGCCTCTGCATAGAAACGCCTACTCCCGCGGGAGTCAGTACCCGGAAGCCGGGTGGAAAATAGCCATAATAAGGTATGTAGAGCCAAAAAAAAAAAAGGGCCTACTGTACATGGTGGAAGTATAAGGAATATGATCTTATATACATGTTATTTTGGTGAACCTCCGCTTTAACCACATTGTCTGTACTAGTAGATAGAAACGTTTGTAACTCTTTGGCCTCGTACACACCAGCAAGAAAACTGCTGTCAGAGATTTCTTGCCGAGAAAACCGTTCGTGTGTACGAGGCTTTCAGGTTACTCGTCGGCAAACCTGGCCAGAATCTCGAGGAGAAAAACAGAGAACCTGCGCTCTATTTCCCCGTCGAGATTCTTTTTCGGCCTGTTTCCCGTCGAGAAACCCGAGAGTGTGTATACTTACCTGTCGCCGTGGAAACCTGCGCATGCTCGAAATGACTTTGACGCATGCGCGGTAGCTTCCACGGCATAGGTAGGGCAAAGCAAGGTGGCGGCGACAGCATCGAATGTGACGAGCGCATGCTCGTCGCACGCCATGACGTCACCGCGTTCTTGCCTTTCAAGAGAACAGTGGTTCTTTTGAAAGGTCAGTGTGTACACTCGGGCGCTAAGAGATTCTTGCCAAGAATCTCGTCGAGAAAAACTACGTTTTTTTTTTTTTTTCTGACGAGAGTCTTGCCCGTGTGGACGAGGCCTTCCTCATTAGATCAAAGGGAGAACACTTCTGTGTGTTAATCCTGTACGTTTACCACTAACGCCGCGTACAAACGATGGGAAATTCCCCTCTAAAACTGCGTGATGTACCAATTTCATGCATCTAAAACTGATTGCCATGGTGCGCCAAACCTGCTACCTTCATTTTAACCGATTGCCATCCGGCCGCCGACTATTTACGGCCACAAGGTGGCTCCAATATGCCGGGGGGCCTTCAAAATACGGCCTCTAGTTGCGGGCCTCCGCGCCCGCCGCGTCACAGGTGCCGATAAGCGTGCCTGGCAGCCGCAATGTCCTCCAGGCACCCGGGATCGGCAGTCACAGAGCCAGGGACGTGGAAACACAGAGATCTACGTCCTGTTAGGGAGAGGAGACCGATGGTGTGTCCATTGTACATAGGGACAACCCTCGGTCACCTCCCCCAGTCAGTCCCCCCCCCCCCCACAGTAAGAATCACCTAGCAGGGAACACATTTAACCCCTTGATCCCCCCCTAGTGTTAACCCCTCCCCTGCCAGTCACATTTATACAGTAATCCAGTCATATGCGCGCGCACAGGGTGTGCCCAGGCACACCCTAATTACCCCGTATAGCACATATTCTCTCTACTGCCCTGGAACCCCCCCTTCCCCCCACAGTGCTTCTGGCTTCCCTTCTCTCCTTTCCAACCGGCTGCTGCTACGGGGCACAGACAGGGGGATGTTTTAGGATGAGTGGGGAAGGGGCCAGTAAATATGTGATTTACTGGCCCCTTCCCTTTCTGAGGGAACACAGTGAGTGATTGGTAGCGCATGTTTGAGCTTTGGGGTGCACGCCCTAATCCAATAGGCTGCGCATCACCTATGAATCCAGTGCATTTTTATAGCAGGGATCGCTGTATAAATGTGAATGGTCCCAAAAGTGTCCGCAAGTGGTTAAAATATTTACTATTACTAGTGCACACGATCGGAAATTCCAACAGAAAAAAGTACCGATGTGAGCCGGCGGTGGGAAATTCCGACCGTGTGTAGTACGCTCCATCGGACTTTTGCTGGTGACATTTCCGCCAGCGAAAGATCGAGAGCAGGTTCTCTGTCGGAAACTCCGTTATGCAATTCCGACACGCAAAATTCCTACGCATGCTCGGAAACAATTCCACGCACGCTGGCAAGCATTGGACTTCATTTTCTCGGCTCGTCCTGGTGTTGTACGTCACCGCGGTTCTCGACGATCGGAAGTTCAGGGAACGTTTGTGTGACCGTGCGTATGGCAAGCCAAGCTTGAGCGGAAATTCCGTCGGAAAAAAAAAACACAAAAGGTTTTTCCGACGGAAATTCCGATCGCGCGTACGCGGCATTAAAGTCTAAGCTTTTTCTGACGCTTGTTTCTTACAAAGTTAAAATCCAGATTTGTTTATGCTAGAAAATTACTTACTAAACGTTGTATATATTTTTTTTTTTAGCAGAGACCCTAGGGAATAAAATGGCGATTGTTATTTTATGTCGCATTGCGTTTGCGTAGTGTTTTTTCAAACGCAATTCTTTGGGAAAAAACACACTTCAAGGAATAAAAAAATAAAAACTGAAACAGTAAAGTTGGCCCAATTTTTTTTTTGTTTATTGTGAAAGATGTTACGCCGTGAGATATATCTTCTAAGCCAAAAAAAAAACCCGCGATTCTCATTTTAGCCGGAATCGTGCCGCTCGAAGTGAGATCAGTGACATTTTAGACAGCCGAGCACAATATGCAGCTTAACCACTTAAGGACCGCCTAACGCCGAGACACGTCGGCAGAATGGCACGTCTGGGCACCTACAGGTACGTCCCCTTTAAGAGCCCAGCCGCATGCGACCCGGTCCGAAGCTCCGTGTCCGCGCACGCGAGACCCGCTGACCCGATCGCCGCCGGTGTCCCGCGATCGGTCACAGGAGCTGAAGAACGGGGAGAGGCGAGTGTAAACACACCTTCCCCGTTCTTCATAGTGTGGCAGTGATCGTCTGTTCCCTGATATAGGGGACGACGATCACTTGACGTCACACGACCAGCCCCGCCCCCCCACAGCAAGAAACACACGAGGTCACACTTAATCCCTACAGCGCCCCCTAGTGGTTAACTCCTAAACTGCCATTGTAATTTTCACAGAAATCAGTGCATTTTTTTTTAGCACTTTTCGCTGTGGTCCCAAAAATGTGTCACGAAAAAAAAAAAATCGCTGATCGCCGCCATTACTAGTAAAAAAAAAATATATATTAATAAAAATGCCATAAAACTATCCCCTCTTTTGTAGACGCTATAAATTTAGCGCAAACCAATCGATAAACGCTTATTGCGTTTTTTTTATTTATTTTTTTACCAAAAATCGGTAGAAGAATACGTATCGGCCTAAACTGAGGGAAAAAAATGTTATATATCTTTTTTGGGGGATATTTATTATAGCAAAAATTTAAAAAATATTGAATTTTTTTCAAAATTGTCGCTCTATTTTTGGTCATGGGCGGTCGTGCGACGCGGCTCCCAAATAAAATTGGCGTCCTTTTTTCCCCACAAATAGAGCTTTCCTTTGGTGGTATTTGATCGCCTCTGCGTTTTTTTATTTTTTTGCGCTATAAACAAAAATAGAGCGACAATTTTGAAAAAATTCTATATTTTTTACTTTTTGCTGTAATAAATATCCCCCCAAAAATATATAAAACAACGTTTTTTTTCCTCAGTTTAGGTCGATACGTATTCTTCTACATATTTTTGATAAAAAAAATCGCAATAAGCGTTTATTGATTGGTTTGCGCAAAATTTATAGCGTTTACAAAATAGGGGATAGTTTTATTACATTTTTATTAATATATTTTTTTTACTACTAATGGCGGCGATCAGCGATTTTTTTTTATGTATTTTTTGTGACTGCGACATTATGGCGGACACATCGGACACGTTTGACACATTTTTGGGACCATTGATCAGTGCTATAAAAATGCCCTGATTACTGTGAAAATTACACTGGCAGTGAAGGGGTTAACCACTAGGGGGGCGCTGTAGGGGGTTAAGTGTGCCCTAAGGGAGTGATTCTTACTCTAGAGGGGCGGGGCTGGACGTGTGATGTCACTGATCGTTGCTCCCTATCAGGGAACAGACGATCACTGACATTGCCACAATGAAGAACAGGGAAGGTTTGTTTACACTCACCGGTCGGGTCCCGCGGTCATGGAGCTTCGCACCGGCTCAGGAGTGTGCCGCCAGCGCCGCGCTCGTGACCCATGGTTGGGCTTCTTAAAGGGGGGACGTATATGTACGCCCTTGTGCCCAGCCGTGCCAATCTGTCAACGTATATAGTTGTGCGGCGGGCCTGAAGTGGTTAAAATTAAATGCAAATTAACAAATACGCTGCCCTACAAGAATTCTCTTGCCTTTGTGGCCGTGTAGTAAAATAAGATAAACCGTGAAGCAAAATAAGGGTCACTGCCCAAGAGTGCAGCCTCACTAGTGCCCTGAGTGTAGCCTCCCCAGTGCCATGAGTGTAGCCTCCCCAGTGCCATGAGTGTAGCCTCCCCAGTGCCATGAGTGCAGCCTCTTCAGTGCCATGAGTGCAGCCTCTCCAGTGCCATGAGTGCAGCCTCTCCAGTGCCATGAGTGCAGCCTCTCCAGTGCCATGAGTGCAGCCTCTCCAGTGCCATGAGTGCAGCCTCTCCAGTGCCATGAGTGCAGCCTCACCAGTGCCATGAGTGCAGCCTCACCAGTGCCCTGGGTGCAGCCTCACCAGTACCAGGGTGCAGCCTCTCAATACAGCCTCACCAGTGCCATGGGTGCAGCCTCTCAATACAGCCTCACCAGTGCCATGGGTGCAGCCTCACCAGTGCCTGGGTGTAGCTTCACCAGTGCCATGGGTGTAGCCTCACCAGTGCCATGGGTTCAGCCTCACCAGTGCCATGAATGCAGCCTCACCGTTGCCTTCAGTGCAGCCTAATCCATGTCCGTCTGCAGCCTCGGAAGGGACAGGGAGGGGGGCGGTACAAGCGCAAACAGATTATACAGGAGAATCTCCTGTTCGCTCGGCGGCCTCTTTAATACAATGTCCCGCCTCCTATGATAGACAGAGGAGTCGTCCAATGCCAGCCCAGGAGACGGGACTTCCTATTACAAATGCAGCAGAGTAAACAGGAGATTCTCGTCCGGCCCCCTCCCTGTCCCCTCCGGGGCCGCCAGAACGATAAATACGGTATATCCCCAGAAGCCCTCAGGGACTCATTGGGGGGCCACACAAGATTTACGGGACTTAGAACTCTGGAGGACTGTTTATATGTTGAATATGTTTAACCACTTCCCATCCCGGCTATTGTAGAAGGACGCCCACAAGGTGTCCCTACAATGCCGGGAGACCGCCATATGACGTCCTCGGGCCTCCCGGCCGCTGGGGGGTGCGCGTCACTCAGGTACCGATGCGGGCGCGATGTCCACCAGGTACCCGCGATCGGCATTTACAGAGCCAGGGACGTGCATCTCTGTGTGTAAACACCCCGATCCACGTCCTGTCAGGGAGAGGAGACCGATGGTGTGTCCCTTGTACATAGGGACACCGATCGGTCACCTCCCCCAGTCAGTCCCCTCCCCCCCTCCACAGTAAGAATCACTCCCTAGGGAACACCTTTAACCATTTGATCGGCCCCCTACAGGTTAACCCCTTCACTGCCAGTGTAATTTTTACAGTAATTGGTGCATTTTTATAGCACTGATCGCTGTAAAAATTACAATGGTCCCAAAATGGTGTGAAAAGTGTCCGCCGTAAAGTCGCAGTCCTGACAAGCAGATAACCGCCATTACTAGTAAAAAAAATTACATATAATAAATATGATAATGCTATGCCCTATTTTGTAGGCGCTAAGGGCCAGATTCTCAAAGAAGTTACGTTGGCGTATCTCGAGATACGCCGCGTAACTTCTAGGATGCGTCGGCGTATCTATTTTCTGTATTCAGAAAGCAAGATACGCCGGGGGATTGCTTAGATCCGACCGGCGTACCGTTGTATCTTAGTTGCAGTTTTACGTTGGCCGCTAGGTGGCGCTTCCGTCGATTTACGCGTCGAATATGCAAATGAGCTAGATACGCCGATTCACGAACGTACTTGCGCCCGGTCACATTTTT
This sequence comes from Rana kukunoris, assembly GCA_029574335.1. Classification (NCBI taxonomy): domain Eukaryota; kingdom Metazoa; phylum Chordata; class Amphibia; order Anura; family Ranidae; genus Rana; species Rana kukunoris. Next base: position 80,623 of record JAJQKJ010000948.1, on the reverse strand, counting down.
TTATGTTGTTTGCGTGGGTATGTAATGTTAAGTATGGACGTCGGGACAGCGTCAAATTTTCCGTCGTTTGCGTAAAAAACGTTCGCGAATAGGGCTTCGCGTAAGTTACGTTCACGTCAAAACCAATGAGTATTTGCGGCATCATTTGGAGCATGCGCACTGGGATACGTCCACGGACGGCGCCTTCACTGTTCCAAAAGAGAGTCAATTACCTGGGGTCACGATTCATTTACATGGATCACGCCCCCTACCTTCCTAATTTGAATTAGGCGCGGTTACGCCGGCCCATTTACGATACGCCGCCGTAACTTTGGGCGCAACTTCTTTAACCACTTAAGACCCGGACCAAAATGCAGGTAGAGGACCTTGCCCCTTTTTGCGATTCGGCACTGCGTCGCTTTAGCTGACAATTGCGCGGTCGTGCGACGCGGCTCCCAAACAAAATTGGTGTCCTTTTTCCCCCACAAATAGAGCTTTCTTTTGGTGTTATTTGATCACCTCTGCGGTTTTTATTTTTTGCGCTATAAACAAATATAGAGCGACAATTTAAAGAAAAAATCAATGTTTTTTACTTTTTGCTATAATAAATATCCCCCAAAAATATATATTTTTTCCTCAGTTTAGGCCGATACGTATTCTTCTACCTATTTTTGGTAAAAAAAAAATCGCAATAAGCGTTTATCGGTTGGTTTTCGCAAAATGTATAGCGTTTACAAAATAAGGAATAGTTTTATTGCATTTTTATTAATTTTTTTTTTTTTACTACTAATAGCGGCGATCAGCGATTTTGTTCGTGACTGCGACATTATGGCGGACACTTCGGCCAATTTTGACACATTTTTGGGACCATTGTCATTTTCACAGCAAAAAATGCATTTAAATTGCATTGTTTTCTGTGGAAATGACAGTTGCAGTTTGGGAGTTACCAAAGGGGGCGCTGTGAATTTCAGTGTTCCCTGTGTGTTTACAACTGTAGGGGGGTGTGGCTGTAGGTGTGACGTCATCGATCGCGTCCCCCTATTACAGGGATGACGCGATCGATGCTGCGGCCACAGTGAAGCACGGGGAAGCCGTGTGTACACACGGCTCTCCCCGTTCTTCCGCTCCAGGGACGGATCGCCGCACTGCAGCGGCGATCGGGTCCGCGAATCCCGCGGTCCCGTTCCTGGAGCTTCGGACCGGGTCACGGGAGCGCGCCGCGGGCGCGCGCCCGTGACCCACGGCTGGGTACTAAAATCAAGCCCAGCCGTGCCATTCTGCTGACGTAAATGTGCAGTAGGCGGTCCTTAAGTGGTTAATGAATATGCCACCTGCCTCTCAAAGTTACGGCGGCATAGCGTAAATGAGATACGCTACGCCAGCACAAAGATACGCGTCTGTACGAGAATCTGGCCCTATAACTTTTGCGCAAACCAATGAATAAACGCTTATTGCGATTTGTTTTTTTGTTTTTTTTGTACGTATGTAGAAAAATACGTATCGACCTAAAAACTGAGGAAAAAATATAATTATTTTTTATTAACAATGGGGATATTTATTACAGCAAAAAGTAAAAAATATTGTTTTTTTTTTTCAAAATTGTCGCTCTATTTTTGTTTATAGCGCAAAAAATAAAAAACGCAGAGGTGATCAAATACCACCAAAAGAAAGCTCTATTTGTGGGGAAAAAAGGACGCCAGTTTTGTTTGGGAGCCACGTCGCACGACCGCGCAATTGTCATTCAAAACGTGACAGTGCCGAAAGCTGAAATTTCACCTGGGCGGGAAGGGGGGTATATGTGCCCAGTAAGCAAGGGGTTAAAAGCAGCGGACTTCTGTCAGATTGGCAAACCTGTGAGATCGGCGGGCTCACCGCTGCTTTTAAAAGATGTCCGCTTGTCCCCTTCCCACTGTATCCTTAGGGTGGAGGAGTGCGGGGTGTAGCAAGATGGCGGCGTTTCGTCACATTCGGCTGTATTAGTGTGCTGTTTTGTCGTAGGAACGCATGCGGCGTCACGCACGCGCAGTGCAAACTTTTTCAGCGGAGCGTCACTTCCGGAGCACACTGATGGGTAGTAGGGTGACCACATTTCCAAACTACCATTTGGGGACGCCCTCCCTTCCCAAAAAATCAGCTTGTGCTGTAACGAATCGCAGCACAGTGATTGGACGCAAGAGGCGGGATTTATAATTTCTCCAATCGCAAGCAGGGGGCGGGATAGGGTTGCCACCTTTTCTTCAAGCCAAACCCAAAACACTTTAGCGGCGCACGGCATGGCGCCTGAACCGCGGTGCGATTTTTGGCACAGTTGTTACCCGTCAAATCGCGGAAAAATCACGTAAACAGAATTGCGGGATGCCTGTCACCCAAAAGAAGTTTTGCTTTGTGATTGGGGGTACCATAATCCCCGCCCCCCTCCTATTACAGATCTTCTTCCCCTACCAGCACAAATCCTCCTCCCTTCAATACCCCCATGGAAGCTGACAGGGGGTATTACAATGCTCCAGGACCAAGGGGGTCTGGACAGCAGGGGGCTTAGAGCAGCGGGTGTGGGGTGCAAATACAGAGGAGGGGGGGTGCAAATACAGAGGAGGGGGTGCAAATACAGAGGAGGGGGGGTGCAAATACAGAGGAGGGGGGTGCAAATACAGAGGAAGGGGGGTGCAAATACAGAGGAGGGGGGGGGGGTGCAAATACAGAGGAGGTGGGTGCAAATACAGAGGAGGGGGGGTGCAAATACAGAGATGGGGGGTGCAAATAGAGAGGAGGTGGGTGCAAATAGAGAGAAGGTGGGTGCAAATACAGAGGAGGGAGTGCAAATAGAGAGGAGGTGGGTGCAAATAGAGAGGAAGCGGGTGCAAATACAGAGGAGGGGGGGTGCAAATACAGAGGAGGGGGGGTGCAAATACAGAGGAGGTGGGTGCAAATACAGAGGAGGTGGGTGCAAATACAGAGGAGGTGGGTGCAAATACAGAGATGGGGGGTGCAAATACAGAGGAGGTGGGGTGCAAATACAGAGATGGGTGGGTGCAAATACATAAGAGGAAGCAGGTGCAAATGCAGAGATGGGGGGTGCAAATACAGAGGAGGGGGGGTGCAAATACAGAGGAGGGGGGGTGCAAATACAGAGGAGGGGGGGTGCAAATAGAGAGGAGGGGGGGTGCAAATACAGAGGAGGCGGGTGCAAATACAGAGGAGGGGGGTGCAAATACAGAGATGGGGGGTGCAAATACAGAGGAGGTGGGGTGCAAATACAGAGATGGGTGGGTGCAAATACAGAGGAAGCAGGTGCAAATGCAGAGATGGGGGGTGCAAATACAGAGGAGGGGGGGGTGCAAATACAGAGGAGGGGGGGTGCAAATAGAGAGGAGGGGGGGTGCAAATACAGAGGAGGCGGGTGCAAATACAGAGGAGGTGGGTGCAAATACAGAGATGGGGGGTGCAAATACAGAGGAGGGGGGGTGCAAATACAGAGGAGGTGGGTGCAAATACAGAGGAGGTGGGTGCAAATACAGAGGAGGTGGGTGCAAATACAGAGATGGGGGGTGCAAATACAGAGGAGGTGGGGTGCAAATACAGAGATGGGTGGGTGCAAATACAGAGGAAGCAGGTGCAAATGCAGAGATGGGGGGTGCAAATACAGAGGAGGGGGGGTGCAAATACAGAGGAGGGGGGGGGGGTGCAAATACAGAGGAGGGGGGGTGCAAATAGAGAGGAGGGGGGGTGCAAATACAGAGGAGGCGGGTGCAAATACAGAGGAGGGGGGTGCAAATACAGAGATGGGGGGTGCAAATACAGAGGAGGTGGGGTGCAAATACAGAGATGGGTGGGTGCAAATACAGAGGAAGCAGGTGCAAATGCAGAGATGGGGGGTGCAAATACAGAGGAGGGGGGGTGCAAATACAGAGGAGGGGGGGTGCAAATAGAGAGGAGGGGGGGTGCAAATACAGAGGAGGCGGGTGCAAATACAGAGGAGGTGGGTGCAAATACAGAGATGGGGGGTGCAAATACAGAGGAGGTGGGTGCAAATACAGAGATGGGGGGTGCAAATACAGAGGAGGGGGGGGTGCAAATACAGAGGAGGGGGGGTGCAAATACAGAGGAGGGGGGGTGCAAATACAGAGGAGGGGGGGCAAAGGGGGTGCAAATACAGAGGAGGGGGGGTGCAAATACAGAGGAGGCGGGTGCAAATACAGAGGAGGAGGGGGGTGCAAATACAGAGGAGGGGGGGTGCAAATACAGAGGAGGGGGGGGTGCAAATACAGAGGAGAGGGGGGTGCAAATACAGAGGAGGGGGGGTGCAAATACAGAGGAGAGGGGGGTGCAAATACAGAGGAGGCGGGTGCAAATACAGAGGAGGGGGGGTGCAAATACAGAGGAGGGGGGGCCCGGTGCTCTGCTCCCCTGAGTATCCGCTTCCCCCTGTGGCCTGGGGCTCGTAAAAGGAGGCCCCATGGTACCCCCTGTCAGCTGGAAATGGTGTCCGGGTGTGAGGCAGAGGGAAACCCGGGCACAGCCTCCTAAACCTGTACTGTCTGGGTCAAAACCGAACAGGTGGCAACCCTAGGGCGGGATTGTGCTCCTCCAGGCATTCCCGGCCAGGACAAGTACTGTCAGTGAGTAAAGCGGTGATGTGGCGGCCCTTTTTTGGGGGCATCAGATTGGCCCGGGGGGTGGCTGTGTCAGTTTCATTCTGGGGCACTGTATTGTCCTGGAATGAACGTGCCCGGGACAGACCGGGCAATCCAGGACACGTGGTCACCCTAATGCAGTGTTTCTCAACTCCAGTCCTCAAGGAGCGCCAGCAAGTCATGTTTTCGGGATTTTCCTCATATGAAACGGCTGTGGTGATTACTAAGGCAGTGAAACTGATTAAATCCCTTGTGCAAAATAATGGAAAGCCTGAAAACATGACCTGTTGGGGAGCCCTGAGGACTGGAGTTGAGAAACACTGCCCTAATGGGTAGCCATATGTGACGAGACACCGCCTTTCTCTAATTATTATAAAGATGGGCTACGAGAAAATGGCGGCACTCGGAGACTGAATTAATTTACAATAGGGGTCTCCAGGAAAATGGCGGCACTCGGAGACTGAATTCATTTACAATAGGGGTCTCCAGGAAAATGGCGGCACTCGGAGACTGAATTCATTTACAATAGGGGTCTCCAGGAAAATGGCGGCACTCGGAGACTGAATTCATTTACAATAGGGGTCTTCAGGAAAATGGCGGTGAGTTGTCATATTCGGCTCCCTATCGTACAGTGCTCCGAAAGTCACGTGGCGGCCAACTGCGCATGCATGATGCGTTCCAAACGCAATTGCGATGCGTTCCAATGGATTTACGACAGTACACACCAGTGAAACCTCGGTCGGCATCCAGGCTCATTCCTTAACATCCCCGTGGATTGGAGGATGTTAAAAAAAAGATCCAGGAGGCCGAGCGAGCGGAGCGAGCCGTCCAAGCGAAGCGAGGATGTGAGGCCCGCCTGGCCACTTTCCTCTAAGTCCACGTCGCCCTGAATGCCGGGTTCGCTGGTGTGTACTGTCGTAAATCCATTGGAACGCATGGCAATTGCTTTTCGAACGCATCGCGCATGCGCAAAAAATTGGCCGTCACGTGACTTCCGGAGCATTGTACGATAGGGAGCAGAATATGGCAACACAGTCTACAAGAAAATGGCGGCACTCGGAGACGGGATTCGTTTACAATAGGGGTCTACAAGAAAATTGTTGCTATATAAAGCATGGAGAACATGTCAGCTAATCAGAAATCCCAGAGGAAGTCATGAGATTATGACATAACCGGTAGGAGGAGCTTGGTCAGCTGACATTTAAAGGAACCAGGAAGTGTTGCAAGAGCAGGAACTGAATAGGTGGCTCTATCATCCGCCAGCACTTTGGAGGGGATTTTCATTGCAAATGTGAGTTTTTTTTTTTTTCATAATTTGAAAGATATTACGCCAAGTAAATAGATACCTATCATGTCACGCTTTAAAATTGCGCACACTCATGGAATGGCGCCAAACTTCTGTATTTAATCTCCATGGGCGACGCTTTAATTTTTTTTTTTTTTTTTTACAGGTTACCAGTTTAGAGTTACGGAGGAGGTCTAGGGCTAGAATTATTGCTCTCGCTCTAACGCACGCGCCGATACCTCACGTGTGTGGTTTGAACGGCGTTTACGTATGTGGGCGGGACTTGCGCCATGCACGTTTGCTTCTGAGCGCGAGCTACTGGGGACAGGGGCGTTTTCATTTTTATATATATATATATATATATATATATATATATATATATATATTTTTTTTATTGATCTCTTTTTTTTTATTCCTATTACAAGGAATGTAAACATTTCTTGTAATAGGAATCTATTGTGACAGGTCCTCTTTATGGAGCGGTTGCGGGGTCAATTGACGTCCTGCAGAATTTCATGCCGGCGCGCGCCCGTGGGGGCGCGCGGCGCGGCGATCGCTGATGCGGGCTGTCAATCTGGCAGACGCGAGCCGATCGGCGGCTCTCCTGACGGGGGGGGGGGTCGTGTTGATTGTTTATCAGCGCAGCCCCCCCGCGGATGCCCACACTGGACCACCAGGGAAGGGCAAAAAAATAAAATAAAAATCAGGGGCAATAAAAAAAAAAGTCAGTTAAAAATAAAAAGATGCCAATCAGTGCCCACAAATGGGCACTGACTGGCAACATGGATCCATCAGTGCCACCCCTCAGTGCCCATCCATGCCCAGTGCCCACCTATCAGTGCCCATCTGTGCCACCAATAAGTACCCATCAGTGCCGCCTCATTGGTGCCCATCAGTCCCGCATATCAGTGCCCGCAATTGAAAGAGAAAATGTACTTATTTACAAAAATATTTACAGAAAAAAATAAATACGTAATTTTTTTCAAAATGTTCAGGTCTTTTTTTTTTTTTTTGCACAAAAAAAAAAAAAACGCAGAGGCGATCAAATACCACCAAAAGAAATCTCTATTTGTGGGGGGGAAAAGGACGCCGATTTTTGTTTGGGTACACAGTGTAGCATGACCGCGCAATTGTCATTCAAAGTGCGACTGCGCTGAAAGCTGAAAATTGGCCTGGGCGGGAAGGTGTAAAAGTGCACGCCCCCCCCCCCCCCCCGGTATGGAAGGGGTTAAGAGCCAGTTCACACCAGATGCAGTCCAGTGCGTTTTTTTTTTTTTTTTCTGCATCAAAAACGCACTGGAAAGGTAGGTTATATGGTTATTCAATGGCATAGTTCACACCAGTGCGTTCCATTTCCAGAAAAAAAAAAAAGTAGAAGCTGCTGCATTTTACCTGCACTGGACTGTACTGGAACGCTGTAAAACGCACGGAAATGCACCTAAAAAAAATAAAAATAAAAAAATCTCCTGTCCATAAACTTCTATGGGACAGGAGAAGCTGTGTGTAAACGAAGGGGTGTCTGGCTGCCTCTGTGTTGGCTCACTGTGGTCATTACAATGTCACAGTGCACAGTCAGTCCCCCCCCCCCCTCCCCCTACACAAATGGGAGAGGCCGAGTCCCCCTCCCCTCTTCCTGTGTGAAGTCCATGCAGCGAGCGAAGGAGCCGCGGGGCCCGGGGGAATTATCAACAGAGCAGCCGGCAGGGACGCAGGATACTTCTGAATGATAAGCCCTGGGCCGATCTGCCCTATACGCTCACTATGCAAGCCGCTTAGGGCCCCGCAAAGCTGCGGAGGGCCCCACAAATTACTAGAGGGCCCCGTCTGGTAAGAAGTCATTTCTGGCCCCTCACCCAGCTTCCCAACCTTGCTGGCTGCATGGGAGAAGAGGTAAGAAGTCAGCAGCATCCCCCCCCCCCCCTTCTCACTTTAACGTAAGATGTCATTTCCGACAACAGAACACCCCCTCCCCCCGCGCTTCTCAACTTTAATGCGACATGTCATTTTGCTTAGGGCCCCAGGGAGGTCAGGATCGGCACTGGATAACCCTCCAGGGACCATCCAAGTCTGAGCTCAGTCACCCTTATCTCCCCCCCTCGTTTTTAAACTTTTTTTTTTTTTTTTTTCTCCAGCAGTAGCTGTTAGAACTGCAGCCAAAGAATTCAGAATTGTGTCCTCAGCCTGTGGTCGGGGTCGCCACCTTTTCTTCAAGCCGAACCCCCGAACACTTTTGCGGCGCAGGGCAAATTTTTTTTTTTTTTGTAGTACACGCGGCTATAGGAACGTAAAATACCTGGAACACCTTTTGGTTTACCCAAAGAGAGCAATAATGAGGTGTGCTACGGTGAGCAGTGGCTGTGGCCAAATTGCATTGCAAAAGGTGGGGGGGGACTTAAAGGGGCACGGGTACATAAAACCAAAGCATTCGTGTACCCAGAAAATATGATTTGATTAATAAAAGTAATGTCAGTAAACATATGAACATAACCTAGCTTAAAAGTGGACACTGTCAACCGGCGGGGCAGTGGACGGTGTCGGCGGGGCAGTGGACGGTGTCGGCGGGGCAGTGGACGGTGTCGGCGGGGCAGTGGACGGTGTCATCCAGTGAGAACTGTATATATGTATGGTGTATTGCCCCCCAATACCCCCCCCCCCGGCTGTATATATGGATGGTGTATGGGGGGAGAATTGTATATATGGGAGGGAACTGTATATATGGATGGTGTATGGGGGTGGAGAGCTGTATATATGGGGGGGGGGGACATATGGGGGAGGGAGAACTGTACATATGGGGGGGAACTGTATTATATTTTGGATGGTGTATGGGGGGATATGGTACTGTGTATATGGGGGGACTGTATATATGAATGGTGAATGGGGGGGGACTGTATATGGGGGGGGGACTTTATATATATATATATATATATATATTTATAATATATATATATATAGTGAATGGGGGGGGCTGTATATATATGGGGGGGGTGAGAACTGTACATATTGTGGATTGGGGACTGTATATATGGATGGTGTATGGGGGTGGAGAGCTGTATATATGGGGGAGGGGAGAACTGTATATATGGATGGTGTATGGGGGGGATAACTGTGTATATGGGGGGACTGTAGGGTATAGGGATGGTGAATGTGGGGGGGGGACTGTATATATGGGGGGGGACTTTATTTATATGGGGGGGGGTGAATGGGGGGGGCCTGTATATATAGGGGGGAGAACTGTACATATTGGGGGGGGGGCTGTATATATGGGATGGTGAATGGGGGGGGACTGTATATATGGGGGGGACATGAATTTATATATGGATGGTGAATGATGGGGGGGGCTGTTTTATATATATATATATATATGGGCATATATACACAATATATATATATGGGGGGGAACTGACAACATATTGGTGACACTTGGGGGGGGGGGGGACTTTATATTCCTTTAGGGGATGGTGAATGGGGGGGGCTGGTATATATACTATATATATATATATATATATTATATATATATATATATATATATATATTGTATATAGTGGGGAGAGACTGTACTTATTGGGGGGGGGGGGGGCATATATACTGATGGATGGTGAATGGGGGGACACTGTATATAGGAGGTGAATGGGGGACACTGTATATAGTCTGGATGTATATTGGGAATTGTGTGAAACTGTCTGTAGGGTGGGAAACCATATATGGGGGGAGAACTGTATATGGGGGGGAGCGGACTGTATGTATGGTGGGGGAAGTGGGGAGGACTGTATCTGTATGTATAATGTATGGAGGGGGGAGAGGTGAGAGTTCTGACATACTGACTCCTCCCATGCTGAGCCCCAGCGCGTACACTCTGTACACTTTCCTACAGAGCAGCAGGGAATGGGAGGCTCCGCCTTCAACCCCACCTCCTCCTTGTCCCTTCTGCAGCCAACCACAGGAGTGCACCCGGGAACATGGAGGCTCTGCCTCCGCCTCTGTGTTCCGTCTGCAGCACACAGAGCAGACGGAGGTTTGGCGACATTGCGGGGGTAGTTGGGGAAGTGCTCGTAAGTTGCACTCAGGCAGCAGAAGCAGGTCTAGCGGACCGAACTTGAGACTCACACGGGCCGTGGCAGCACAGCCACAGGGAGCCAGTGGCTGGTCTGAATAATGTGCCCGGGTCTCAGGCAGGCAGAGACCCGGGCACATGTTTCAAAACCCGTACTGTCCGGGTGAATCCCGGACAGATGGCAACCCTACCTGTGGTAGTGCTCGGTCCCTTGTGCTTTTAGGTGGGTTCACACTGGTTTGCTGTGTATCTGCAGTTTTCCTGCGTTTTACCCACAGTCCTATTGATCTCTATTAGGTTGTGTGTTTTTTCTGCATTTTCTGAAGGCGCACTAAAATTCCTACATGTTTCAATTTTGGCGCACTGTCACGCCGCATACACACGACTGTTTTTCTGGTTGTAAAAAAATTAAGTTTTTTTTTTTTTTTAACCACTTAAGACCCGGACCTTTAGGCAGCTAAAGGACCCGGCCAGGTTTTGCGATTCGGCACTGCGTCGCTTTAACAGACAATTGCTTCTGCAGTGGTGCTGCACGGGCGCGTTTAACCCCTTCATCAGCTGCTAGCTAGGTTATAAGCGCCCTACTAGCAGCCGAATAGCACCGCGAAAACTAGCGGCGTTTTATCGTCAACGCCTGTCCGCTTCAGTGTGAAAGCAGCCGAGTTCCGCCCAAAAAAATAAATAAAGTCAGTAGCTACAAATACTGCAGATGCTGACTTTTACCTGTCCTGGGCGCCTGCGATGTCGGCACCCGATCTCCACCTCGGCTCTCGGGTGCTGCCCCCGGCCATCTTCGGAAGGTAAGCAGCTGATGCTCCTCCACAGTCCGGTGCAATATCTTCGCCCATTCTGTCAGATGTAATGGCCACCTTCTGAGATGGCGTCAAGAGGAATCTCTCTGGTGCTCTCAAACGGAGGTTCCTGAAGAGCCGAGCAGCACCAGATTCAAATCCCATGGAGGAAGAGGTGGTCTAATTGGGGGGGAAGCACATGGCGAACACCCCCCTGTACAAAAGGTACCCACCAGGGAATGGGTTCGCCAAAGGCCGCTGAAAGAAGACAGCCAAGGCTGAAATCTGACCCTTAACCACTTCCATACCGGGGGGCACTTACGCACCTTCCCGCCCAAGCCAATTTTCAGCTTTCAGCACTGTCGCAATTTGAATGACAATTGCGCGGTCGTGCAACGTGGCTCCCAAACAAAATTGACGTCCTTTTTTCCCCACAAATAGAGCTTTCTTTTGGTGGTATTTAATCACCTCTGCGGTTTTTTTTTTTGCGCAACAACTAAAAATAGAGCGAAGATTTTGAAAAAAAAATAAGTTTTTATTTTTTTCTGTTTAATTTTTTTGTAAATGAGTATGTTTTCTCTTTCAATTACGGGCACTGATATGGTGGCACTGATGGGCACCGATAAGGTGGCACTGATGAGGTAGTTCTGATGGGCACCGATTAGGTAGCACTGATGGGCACTGATAGGCGGCGCTGGTATGGGGCACTGATGGGCACTCATGGGCGGCACTGATGGGCACTGATAGGCGGCACAGGTGGGCACTGATAGGCGGCACAGGTGGGCACTGATAGGCGGCACAGGTGGGCACTGATAGGCGGCACAGGTGGGCACTGATAGGCGGCACAGGTGGGCACTGATAGGCGGCACAGGTGGGCACTGATAGGCGGGCACTGGGCATGGATTGGCACTGACAGACACTGGGGTGGCACTGATGATCACTGAGGGGTGGCACTGATGGATCACCTGTTGCCAATCAGTGCCCATATGTGGGCACTGATTGGCTTTTTTTTTTTTTTTTACTGCCCTTTTTTTTTTTTTTTTTTTTTTTTTTTTTTTTTTTTTCCTTTTTTTTTTTTTTTTTTGTAAGTACCCTGGTGGTCTAGTGTGGGCACTCCCTGGTGGTCCGTGTGGCGATCCGAGGGGGGGGCTGCGCTGATAAACAATCAGCGCGAACCCCCCCTGTCAGGAGAGCCGCTGATCGGCTCTCCTGTACTCGCGTCTGTCAGACGCGAGTGAGGAAGAGCCGTCGGCGGCTCTTCCTGTTTACATCGTGATCAGCCGTGATTGGACACGGCTGATCACGTGGTAACGAGGCTCCGCCGGAGACTCGTTACCGAGATCGGAGGTGCAGGGTGTCAGACTGACACCCCGCATCACCGATCGCTGCGCGCCCCTACGGGCGCGCGCGGCATTGAAATCGTGCTAAGCCGTTTGAGAACGTCTAGTCACGATTTCATAACCACTTCCCGGCCGTAAATCGGCTATTGGCCGGGTGGGAAGTGGTTAATGGTGCTTAAGGCAAGTTTCTGATCCACTCCACTCTGTAAAAACAGCAGGACCCTGGAAACCGAACACGTCCGTGGATGCCACTCCATCTCTTCGCACATAGAGATGTAGGCCTTCCAGGTGTGACAGTATGGTTTCTGAGTTGGCGGCCTTGTCTTGCCATACTTGGTCCTCCATAAGGACAAAGCGGCGCTACACCCGCAGCCTTCCTTCCCAGGGTAGTTTCCACCTTTCACATGAATGAGGACATTGTACTTCCATCTTTGTGTCCTCGGCCGTCGCATCCCAGAGAGACTGCGCTCCATACTTTAGACGTGGTAGGTGCCTTGCGGGTGTACCTTGTCTGCTATGGCTCCGTTTTTTGGAGATCTGACTCACTGTTTGTGTCTGGTCCACAAAAGGGCCTGGCGGTCTCGTCGGCCACCATTTCTCGGTGGATCAGGCAGACCGTCGTGCAGGCCTATGCCCTTAAGGGGCGGGCGCCCCCCTTTCCGGTCACGGCTAGGGGTGCAACGGATCACGGTTGATCCGAACGGGTCACCCCATTCGGATCGGCACACACTGTGATCAGTGGATTGCCACGGCTCCGGAGCTAGGCCAAAGCCGTGGCCTTTCCTAACGTTATGGCCGCGGCTTCAGCCTACCTCCGGAGCCGCGGCCATAACGTTAGGAAAGGCCGCGGCTTCGGCCTAGCTCCGGAGCCGCGGCCATAACGTTAGGAAAGGCCGCGGCTTCGGCCTAGCTCCGGGGCCGCGGCCATAACGTTAGGAAAGGCCGCGGCTTCGGCCTAGCTCCGGGGCCGCGGCCATAATGTTAGGAAAGGCCGCGGCTTCGGCCTAGCTCCGGAGCCACGGCCATAACGTTAGGAAAGGCCGCGGCTTTGGCCTAGCTCCGGAGCCGCGGCCATCTTGGTACACCCGGCGGCGGCCCTCCTCCTCTGTTTACATCCACAGAGGAGGAGGAGCCCCACTCGTGGGACACACGCTGGAAGCGTCTGTACTTCCTGGGGGGAGATCTCTTGCCCGAGGAGGGGGGTTCTCTTGCCCGAGCAGGGGGGTGTCTGGCCTGAGGCGGGGTGTCTGGCAGTACTACCTGGGGGGGGGGGGTGTCTGCACTGATGTGGTTCTATAGTTGGTGGGGGGGGGGGTGACACCATTTTTTTTTTTCTGCCCCGGGTGGCACCAACCCTAGTGAACCACTGCAGTGGGGTAGAGATGTGGATATTACAGTGGGGGGGTTGAGTGCATCTTCTGATGCTTCCTTCGGCCGCAAGGTTTTGCTGTTTAAAGTTGCAACTCCTCCGTTGAGGAGCTCTGCTTGTTTGGGGTGAAGTTAGTATTTTTATTTTATTTTTTATTATTACTGTTCCCACCCCTCGTTTTTTGGCACTGCTTGGGGCGTCCCATATGTCAAGACTTGTGAAGGCTGCGTCCGTCCATGGACGAGAAGAGAAAATAGGATTTTTTTTTTTGTACTCGCCGTAAAATTATTTTCTCTGTCGTCCATGGAGGGACACGGCACCCACCTCTCCTTTTTAGGTTTTTACTGCTTGTTACGAACTGAGCTGCTGACTGCAGGGCGGAGGGGTTATGTCTGGAGGGACCGCCCCTGGGCGGGGCTGCTCAACTCTGTTAAAGTAACATGTATTTAAATATCTGCCTAGTCCTTTCCTTTGAACAGAAACATAACCCATATGTTAAGACTTGTGAAGGCTGTGTCCGTTCATGGACGACAGACAAGGATTTTACAAGTACAAAAAACCCTATAAATGTATTTTTATTGTTGCACTTTTTTTGTTTATCGTGCAAAAAACAAACAAAAAAAGGGGTGATCAAATACCACCAAAATAAAGCTCTATTTGAGAGAGGGAAAAAGGGCATCAATTTTCTTTGGGTACAGCGGCTCACGAGCAATTGTCAGTTAGAGCGGGGGTTTCGGGCATAATTATTTTATTTTTTTGCAAGCTAAAATGAATCGCGTCAAATAGTCCCTAAAACATATTAACCACTTAAGGACCGCCTCCTGCACATTTACGTCGGCAGAATGGCACGGCTGGGCACATGCACGTATAGGTAGGCCCTGCGCTAGTACCCGCGGCGTGCTCCCGCGACCTGGTCCGAAGCTCCGGGACCCGCGGACCCGACCGCCGCTGGAGTCCCACGATCGGTCCCCGGAGCTGAAGAGCCGCGTGTAAACACGGCTTCCCCGTTCTTCACTGTGGCGGCGTCATCGATCGCGTGATCCCTTTTTGTAGAGATACACAATCGATGATGTCACACCTACAGCCACACCCCCTCTACAGTTGTAAACGCACATTAGGTAACGCATAACCCCTTCATCGCCCCCTAGTGGTTAACTCCCAAACTGCAATTGTCATTTTCACAATAAACAATGCATTTTTTGCTGTGAAAACGACAATCTCCCAAAAATGTTTCAAAATTGTCCGATGTGTCCGCCATAATGTCGCAGTCACGAAAAAAATCTGATCGCCGCCATTTAGTAGTAAAAAAAAAAATGCAATAAAACTATCCCCTATTTTGTAAACGCTATAAATTTTGCGCAAAGCAACCGATAAACGCTTATTGCGATTTTTTTTTTTTTTTTTTTTTTTACCAAAAATAGGTAGAATATTTATCGGCCTAAACTGAGGAAAAAAATGTTTTTATATATTTTTAGGGGATATTTATTATAGCAAAAAAGTTAAAAATATAGCATTTTTTTTTTTCAAAATTGTCGCTCTATTTTTGTTTATAGCGCAAAAAATAAAAACCGCAGAGGTGATCAAATACCACCAAAAGAAATCTCTATTTGTGGGGGAAAAAAAGAACGCCAATTTTGTTTGGGAGCCACGTCGCACGACCGCGCAATTGTCAAAGCGACGCAGTGCCGAATCGCTAAACCTGGCCGGGTCCTTTAGCTGCCTAAAGGTCCGGGTCTTAAGTGGTTAATGGCTCCCCAATCGTTCCAGAAATCCTTGCAAACACTTCCCTTATATCCTCCAGCTCATGTTGTGGCCGTATCCATCATGCGTTGGCATGTGAGGCCCCTTTTCTTCCTGGTTTTCAGGGAGGGGTGCATGCTGGACGATCCCCACCCCCCCCCCCCCCATTTTTTTTGGGCACAGTAATGCCCAGAGACTCTGGGGCTGAAGAGGTTAATGTAAGGCTAGAGTTCCCTCATAATATCAGTGCATTGTAAGGCTTGCTAGAGTTCTCCCATAGTAATGAATGCTTGTATGAAGATGTAGCCTTTTAACCCAGAGCTTCTAGGATTAATTACACAGAAGCTAAGAACAACCTTGCCAAAAGTTATTATGTACTGAGCAGAGAACAATAACTTAAGATCATGCGTGCAGAGGGAACAAGGTTTTAGTTCACACAGAAAATAGTTTGGTCACGCAGAAAATAGATTGCTATATTTTTCATATGTTGTATAATTGTGACGAGTATTACTTGCATAACCTAATTGCTTAAATATGATTGGCTGAGCCAAGTGCGTTCCCTTTCTTGTATGATTTGATTAGGTGCAAGTACGCACGAGAAATAAAGGCTAGTTTTGGATTCACCATATTGCTGTGTGTGTGTCTTGACTCGCCGATGCATCAGAGAGCTCCATACATCCAGAAGTCCTAAAAAACCCAGGTCTAGTTTATCCACCAACCTTACAGATGGCGACGAGGGAGGGATAGTCGTTTGGCAGGTAGGTGAAGATCTTTGTAAAGATTTTATTTGCAAAGCATATTCACTTACCCTGTCAACGATTGATCGCACTCCTATTTTAATTTTAATCTTTTGTATACCCAGGGGGACGCTAGGTTGGCCCTCCCTAGGCTAGATGTAAGGGTTGTGTGGATTAGAGATATTTGTATTGTATTGTATTTATAATGCACTTTTTGGATTTCAGATGCACTTGTCATAATTATCTTTTATTTATTTTTATAAACAAGAAAGCAACACGAAAAACACAAGAAAACGGGATATGCAGAATCCAATACAACAGCTTATTTATATATGGACATTATAATACATCTCTATCTTAAACTCTTTTACTATTCCTGGTCTATAGCAGAGGGAAATTATAATATTTTATATCACAAGCAATTTCCATTCCCCCCAGGGGAGATATAGAAACCAAAATACTATTTCAACTTTTAACTAAATTTCAAACTTCCCCAAATGTTCCATCTCCTCCCTGATTGTCCATATATTCTCTATGTATTCGACAAATTCCCTATTTTATCCCCTCAATCCCTCCCCCCTTATCCCCTCCTCAAGACCCCCATCTCCACCTCTTCTCCTCCTCCATCCGCGTACACCCACGGACATGGAGGGAAGAGGAGAGGAAGAAGGAGACAAAAAAAAAACAAATACCACAGACATAACCCCATAACACAACAACCCTCCCCCCCTCGGCGAGAAATTTCATCTTTCAAATGCACTTGTCAAATGTACCTGCAAATTGTACCCAAGCACATTCCTCCATAACTGTGCAGCACAATACTCTGACGATTCATGAATGAGTTTCTCCTGCAGGCAGAGGCGGCTCTAGGCTTTTCGATGCCTTAGTCAAAACTTGACATGGGGCTCCACTCAAGCCCATGATGGGGAAAAATAATTCAAGGACAAGGGCCTCTTCCACACAACCCTGGCCGGTGGTTGTGGGGGTCTGTGGGCAGGGGGCTTATCGGAATCTGGAAGCCCACTTTAACAAGGTGCACCCAGAGCCTGCTCTTTAATAACTAAGGGGCGGGGGCCACCCGGAGATGTCTCCTCGTGAACCCGCCCCTTGTGACGACATTGACTGAGGGCATGCTGGGTCATTGACGTCACAAGGGGTGGTGTCACCGATATTCACTGGTTGTTAGGGATGCTGGTGGCCCCGATCCTGAGTCTGTCCCTCAAAAGTGGGGTAATGCATTGGGCAAGTTAGGCGGCTGCGAGGCCCCTGTGAGTGCGAGGCCTTAGGCGACCACCTAATTAAAGAGCCGCCTCTGCCTACAGGAAATTATAATAAACTGTTAATTCTACCATCTAATAGGAATAATATAGTGTCCTCATTTAAACATGTATAATATTGTTTGTATCTATTGAATTATTGTTGTTGTTTTGTTTTTTTTTTACATAAAAACTTTCACATACTTTACAAACATTGGGCCGGATTCACAGCCAACGGCGGATCTTTCTTCCGGCATAGCGTATCTTCTTTACGCTACGCCGGCGCAACGTTGAGCGGCAAGCATGCTATTCACAAACAATATGCGCTCGACGTTGCGCCGGCGTAGCGTATACTCAAAGTAGGTGGAAGTGGGCGTGATATATTATAATGAAGCCCATACAAATGATGGGCTGAGCTTCGAAAAACGAACTGCGCATGCGTCGTCTCTTGGACGCATCCCAGTGTGCATGCTCACAGTTACGTCAAAATAGCTGAATAAGATACGTCAAATCACTGCCTACGACGTGAACGTAACCTACGCCCAGCCCTATTCACCTAGTACTACGTAAACGACGTAACATGCGACGGCTGTTCCCTGGTCTATACCTTTTTTTTTTTTTTAATGGGTTGCGACACCTATATGAGGGATAACTTTACGCCGGACGTAAGCGTTACGCAAACCACGTATCTTTTTTCCGCCTGGTGCATCTACGTTCGTGAATCGGCGTAGCTTATTCATTTGCATATTTTAGCATGGGTACACCAAATGCATCCAGCGTAACCATGCGCCCACGATACGCCGGCGTAGGCAAGTTACGTCGGGTGGCTGAAGCCTTGTTTTACGGCGTATCTGGCTTTCGCGAAACGGCGTAAAAATACGACCGCGCACATTTGTACTTACGACGGCGTATCTCTCTAGATACGCCGACGTAAAACTTGCGTGAATCCGGCCCATTGAATTTACCAACGTTTTATACAAATACGAAAACTTCTTCAGATTCACATAAATACGTTCATAAAAACATACATTAACCACTTAAGACCCGGACCAAAATGCGGGTAAAGGACCTGGCCCCTTTTTGCGATTCGGCACTGCGTCGTTTTAACTGACAATTGCGCGGTCGTGCGACGTGGCTCCCAAACAAAATTGGCGTCCTTTTTTTCCCCACAAATAGAGCTTTCTTTTGGTGGTATTTGATCACCTCTGCGTTTTTTTTATTTTTTGCGCTATAAACAAAAATAAAGCGACAATTTAAAAAAAAAAATGCAATATTTTTTACTTTTTGCTATAATAAATATCCCC
Organism: Rana kukunoris; assembly: GCA_029574335.1. Taxonomy (NCBI): domain Eukaryota; kingdom Metazoa; phylum Chordata; class Amphibia; order Anura; family Ranidae; genus Rana; species Rana kukunoris. Next base: position 62,140 of record JAJQKJ010000948.1, on the reverse strand, counting down.
CAAAAATATATAAACATTTTTTTTCCTCAGTTTAGGCCGATACGTATTCTTCTACCTATTTTTGGTAAAAAAAAATCGCAATAAGCGATTATCGGTTGGTTTTCGCAAAATTTATAGCGTTTACAAAATAAGGGATAGTTTTATTGCTTTTTTATTAATTAGGGAGTTAACCACAAGGTGGCGCTGTAGGGGATGTGTGACCTATGTGTGTGTGTTTACAACTGTAGGGGGGTGTGGCTGTAGGTGTGACATCATCGATCGCGCCCCCCCTATTACAGGGATGACGCGATCGATGCTACGGCCACAGAGAAGCACGGGGAAGCCGCATACCCCCACTTTTAACCACTTGCTTACTGGGCACATACACCCCCCTCCTGCCCAGGTGAAATTTCAGCTTCCGGCACTGCGTCGCTTTAACTGACAATTGCGTGGTCGTGCGACGCGTCTCCCAAACAAAATTTGACGTCCTTTTTCCGCCCACAAGTAGAGCTTTCTTTTGGTGGTATTTGATCGCCTCTGCGTTTTATTTTTTATTTTTTGCGCTATAAACAAAAAAGAGCGTCAATTTTGAAAAAAAAAATACAATATTTTTTACTTGTTGCCGTAATAAATATCCCAATTTAAAAAAAAAAAACACATATTTTTTTTTTTTTTTCTCAGTTTAGGGCGATACGTATTTTTCTGCATATTTTTGGTAAAATAATAAAAAATCGCAATAAGCGACTGGTTTGCGCAAAAGTTATAGCGCTTACAAAATAGGGGACAGAATTATTTTTTATTATTTTATTTTTTTTACTAGAAATGGCGGCGATCTGCGATTTTTTTTTTTTTTTTTTTTTTTTTTTTTTTTTTATTGGTACTGCGACGTTATGGCGGACACTTTTGACACATTTTTGGCGCCATTCACATTTATACTGCGATCGGTGCTATAAATATGCACTAATTACTGTATAAATGTGACTGACATTGAAGGGGTTAACACTAGGGGGTGAGGAAGGGGTTAAATGTGTATCCTAGGTGTGTTCTAACTGTCGGGGGAGGGGGGGTGATCGATATGTGTCCCTATGTACAAGGGAGACAGATCGGTCTCCTCTCCAGAGACAGGACGCTGTCTCTGTGTAAAACGGCAATGAGAGATGATCTCATATGTTTACACGCCGCACAGATCGCATCGCAAACGGCCACTCTGATTGGCCGTTCGCCGCGGTCTGTGATTGGCTGTGTCCAAGGGACACGGTCAACACCGGGCTTCCCCGCAGCGCGCTCTGGAAACGCCCAAAGGGGCGGCCGTCAAAAGATGGCGGGTTGGATATTCAGACCCGCGCAGACATTCGGCTATAGCGCGGGTCTGAAGTGGTTAAGTACACAATGGGGCTTATTTACTATCACTGGAAAGTGTAAAATCAGGCTCAATTCTGCATATAAACCAATCAGCTTCTAACCCCAGCTTGTTCAATTAAGCCTGGTAATAAAACCTAGAAGCTCATTGGTTTCTATGCAGAAATGAGCCTGATTTTGGTCTCTCCAAAGATGGTAAATAAACCCCATTGTGTACTTAAAAGTGGGGTATGCCTGTACATACCTACACACGTCTTCAAGAGGGGAGAGGGGGGGGCTCATATTCCTCCATCCCCATTATACCCCTTCAAATTTAAGGCTGCATTCACACCTAGGCGACCTGATCGCGGCGTTTTGTCCCGCGAATTGCGGCGACAAATGGCGGCGTTTTGTACCGCGATCTGCGGCGACGAAACGCCGCGATTTAACCCCCAGGTCCACATCTCCTACGCCGAACGCCGAAGCCGCCTGGGGAAAAAAAAAAGGGTCCGGGACTTGTTTTGAGCTTCAGGCGTACGGTGTTTCGGCGTGGAGATGTGAACCATCTCCATAGAGGGCAATGTAAAATCACCCCTCCAGCGTATTAGGGGCTGCTGCGGCGTCGGGCTTCAGGCGTTAAACGCCTAGGTGTGAATGCAGCCTAAGTGAAGAGAAGGGGAAATAAAATAAAAAACAACAAGGGGAGGGAGAGAGAGCTTTAACGAGTAAGAGGGGCGAGCATATCCGGAGGCGCATTTTTACGCACATCCACACATAATCCCCTCCCCTATATACATCCCCTTACCTTATCTATGTGTACACATGTATTTATATGTCTGTGTGCGTGTGTATATGTAATATTTAAAAAAAATTTTTTTTTTTTTTTTTTCTGTCCAGGCGAATTGATGCACCAAGTTTGTCGACCATGTTGGTCTTCATCAACACAGCCAAGTCATAAGCAACTAAGCCATATGGCCGTTTTATGTGACTGACAGGCTTTATTGGAGGATTCGCACAGCGCGCAAGTCCTATCCGTGTTCTAAAACCTCTTCAACATTGATCCAGCCTCAGAGAACAGGAGAGAAGTCATCTCGGTGTTCTGGAAGGGACAGTAAAGTCCAACCCGTATATATACCTAAAGAGAAGTCATTTCAAGCTCCTTTCTTGTTTGGAAAGTGACAAAGGTTTTACGATGGAGGCAAAACGTATCGCACACAAGAAGGTTCTCACCGGAAAGAAGATGTATAAGTGTTCTGAATGTGGCAAAGCTTGTACAAGGAGGCACGGTCTTACCATACATCAGAGGATTCACACTAAAGAGAGGCCGTATCCGTGTTCTAAATGTGACAAAGCTTTTAGACAGAGGGGAAGTCTGATCAGCCACCAGGTGGTTCACACTGGAGAGAAGTCGTACGAGTGTCCCGAATGCGGCAAAGCTTTTGCAAGGAAGGACGGTCTTCTCTTACATCAGAGGCGTCACACTAAAGAGAGGCCGTATCCGTGTTCTGAATGTGGCAAATCTTTTCGACAGAAGGGATATCTTATCCGCCACCAGAGGATTCACAGTGGAGTTAAGCCGTATAAGTGTTCGGAATGCGACAAAGTTTTTCCATCCAAGTCGGAACTTGTCACGCATCTCAGGATCCACACTGGAGAGAGGCCTTATCAGTGTTCAGAATGTGATAAAGCTTTTAAACAGCCGTCGGATCTTTGCAAACACCAGAGGATCCACAGCGGAAACAGGCCGTATAAGTGTTCTGAATGCGACAAAGCTTTTACGGTGAAGTCGAAGCTTATCATACACCAGAGGATTCACACCGGAGAGAAGCCATATCAGTGTTCAGAGTGTGATAAAGCTTTCAGAGACAATTCCGTTCTTATCAGTCACCGGAAGACTCACACTGGAAAAAAGCCGTATCAGTGTTCTGAATGTGACAAAGCCTTTACACAGAAGGGAAATTTCCTCGCACACCAGAGGCTCCACACAGGAGAGAGGCCATATAAGTGTTTAGAATGTAATAAAGCTTACGCATCAGAGACTAAACTTATCGTACACCAGAGGAATCACACAGGAGAAAACCCTTATCAGTGTTCTGAATGTAGTAAAGCTTTTACAGTAGAGTCGAGCCTCATCAGACACCTGAGGATTCACACTGGAGAGAAGCCATATCAATGTTCTGAATGTAATAAAGCTTTTACAGTCGCGTCGGGCCTTCTCTCACACCAGAGGGTTCACACTGGAGAGAAGCCATATCCGTGTTCTGAATGTGACAAAGCCTTTAAAACCAGGCCAGAGATGCTCTCACATCAGAGGGTTCACACTGGAGAGAAACCATACAAGTGTTCTGAATGTAATAGAGCTTTTTCAATAGAATCGAGCCTTATCAGACACCGGAGGGTTCACACTGGTGAGAAGCCGTTTCAGTGTTCGGAATGTGAAAAAGCTTTTAGATGGAGGCAAGATCTTAATGCACACCAGAGGATTCACACTGGATAGAAGCCATTTCAGTCTTCTGAGTGTGGCAGTGCTGTTACAATTCATATCAAACTCGGCAAACACCAGAGGACTCGCAAGCTTCGGCAGCAGAGAAGAAATTCTTACAATAGGGGGATGTTAAAGGGATAGGACAGTGATGGTGAACCTTGGCACCCCAGATGTTTTGGAACTACACTTCCCATGATGCTCAACTACACTGCAAAGTGCATGAGCATCATGGGAAATGTAGTTCCAAAACATCTGGGGTGCCAAGGTTCGCCATCACTGGGATAGGAGCTAAGGTGCAATAAAAGAGTTGTGGGTGTCTCAACAGTTTCGCATCTCAAGTCCTCTCACCAGCTAGTAAAAACAGTATAATTCTACTTGGGGGGGGGGGGGGGGGGCAAATGGTGAGAAAATTGGTCAATGTAATTGATGAATGCATTGAGTTTAAAGAGGTGTTCCAGCCCATTTTTATGTTTATTAAAAGTCATCAGCTACAAAAAGTGTAGCTGCTGGCTTTTAATAAACATACACTTCCCTGCTCAAGCGGCGCCGGCCGGGGCTCCGCTCCTCCCCGGCCGGCGTTTTCATTCCAAGTGTGGGCACCCGGCCGTGACAGCTTTCGGCTTCACGGCCGGGCACCCACTGCACATGCGCGAACGGCGGTGCGCCGTCCCATTGGACAGGAGATCGCCTGGGACCTGTGACGTGTCCTTGGCGATCGCCTACAGGGAGGGGCTGAAGATAGGCGATTAAGCTAATCGCCTAACCAGCCCCTCGGCGGAAGGAGGAAGTGGGACAGGAAGTCCCACTCCTCCTGATAAACTTTTCGACTATTGCTATATCCGTCAAGGTTGAGGGCTCCAGCTAAGCCCATCTTGTCCACATCTCCCCCCGTAATCAAGGGTTCCTTTCCATGTTCTACCTCTTCAAATGAATGACCGCTTCTCGGGCAGGTCTGCAGCTGAGACACCCGCCAGTGAGAAGTTTCTGGTGAGAAAGCAACTTCCTTTGGGGGTAAACTTTTTTTCTTTTGCAAAGAATACATTTTGTCCCTTGAAATGTTGCAACATTGACTCTAAACCTAGGCGTGGGCACAGGGTGTGCCAGATGTGCCCAGGCACACCCTAATCACTCAGTACCCCCTCCTGCAGCGCTACCAGCTTCCCTCCTCTCCCGCCATCTTCTGCTGCGGGCACACACAGATGATGGTTCAGGATGAGTGGGTGAAGTGGAAATGTCATTTACCAGCCCCTTACCTTTCTGAATGAACACAGTGATTGGCAGTGCCGGTACAAGGTCATCTAGAGCTCAGGGCGACCATGCCATATTGCCCCCCCCCCCCCCCCAAGATGTATGAGCATTATGTATCAGTAAAAATCCCAACCTCCCCCCCCAAAAAAAAACATTATTCTGCATGCTCACCCCCCCCCCTCAGAATAAATTCCCCCTTCCAGAAAATTACCTCCCAAGCACAAATCCTCTCCTTGCTCCAAATCCCCTGCTTCCAGTACAAATCCCCCTTCCCCAATCCCTTTATACTAGCTGAAATCCCCCCCCCCCCAACAAATTTCCCCTCCTAGCACAAATGCCCTCCAATCCAAACCCCCCCCCCAAAAATACCATTATACTTTTATAGCACAAATCCCCCCCCCCCCCCACCTAGCACAAATCTTCTCCCCCATCCCCTTCCCAACACAAATCCCCACGCCTAGCACACCTCCACAAATTTGACCTCCTAGAACAATTCTTATCCTCTGCTGATCCACAAATTCCCCCCCCCCCTCCTCCAATCTCCTTGTGGTGCCCCTCCCCAGCTCACAAGATGCCACAGTGCCCAGGGCAGCCTTTCCCTGTTGCCCACCCCTTGTCCCGGCCCTGGTGATTGGTACCAGGTGTTTTGAGCTTTGGGGTGCACACCCCAATACAATAGGCTGCGCACACCTATGACTCTAACGTGTAACTATGGACAAAATCATATATGGTGCAATCCGTCATTAACCACCTTAATCCCAAGGACTTCCTCTTGTTAAACACCTTGTGTGATTTTTTTATTTTTTTTTATTTTTCTTAATTTTCAGCAATGTCTCAGTTCTGCACATTTATACCTTTTAGCGTTTGAAGTCTACCTAAATGTATTATATATCAGTTTTTCAGGACAGATCTGGCTTTAATTTGGTTGGATTTATCGGTAATAAATGGTAAAAAAGTGAAGCATTTTCCTGCCTTTTTTTTTTTTTTAGTGCATCATTTACATCATTTTTTTGCCACGTTTTTCAACAAAATATTATTTGAATGTGTCGGATTGGTAAAACTCAAAATGTCTTTAAGGTGTTACTAAACCCATTGCTATGAAAATACAGTAAAACCTTGGTTTGTGAGCATTAGGGTTGTCCCGATACCACTTTTCTAGGACCGAGTACAAGTACCGATACTTTTTATCAAGTACTCGCCGATATCCTCCTTCTTTTTTTTTTTTTTTTTTTATATCTCATGTGACAGTGTTTATTTTTTACAATTTGTTTAATTTTTTTTTTTTTTTTACAATGCTTTCTTTTTTTTTAAGGCGGTGCGGGGGGGGGGATGGACAGTGTCAGTGTGTTTTTTTTTTTTTTTTTTTTTTTTTCTTCTTTTTTTAATTTTTTTTCTTTTTTACAATTCATTTTTTTTATTGCGATTCTTTTTTTATCAGCCCTGTTTGGGGGTCTTTGGTGAGATATCGGGGGTCTTAACAGACCTCTTACATCTCCCCTTTGAGATGGAGAAAGGGACACAGATTCCCCAGTCCCTTTCTCAGCAACCTCGGCTGCACTGAAAATGAATGGAGAGAAGACAGCCGCTTCTCTTTATTCATAAACTGAAACATTGTAAACACAGGTTACGATGTTTCAGTTATGTGAATGGACAGAGTCGGTGATCACTGACTCTGTACATTCAGAAAAGGTGGGAGCCGGATTTACGGGCTCCTGCCTCCGCTCTCCATCCTGACAGATCGAGAGGGTGGAGGAGCAGCACGGAGGGCGATGGCAGCATGGAAGGGGGGACACGGAGGGCGATGGCTGCATGGAGGAGGGGAGACACGGAGGGTGATGGCTGCATGGAGGAGGGGAGACACGGAGGGCGATGGCTGCATGGAGGAGGGGAGACACGGAGGGCGATGGCTGCATGGAGGAGGGGAGACACGGAGGGCGATGGCTGCATGGAGGAGGGGAGACACGGAGGGCGATGGCTGCATGGAGGGGGGGGACACGGAGGGCGATGGCTGCATGAAGGGGTGGGGCACGGAGGGCGATGGCTGCATGGAGGGGGGGGACGGAGGGGGACAGCAGCATAATGGAGGGGGGCTGGAGGAGGTTACAAGGACAGTCAGTGATGATTGGTGCTTGTAACTCTCCCACTGCACTGATCACCCTGACTGTTCAGGTATTGGGTGGAGCATTTGCCCGAATACAAGTACTCGGGCAAATGCTCAGTATCGGTAGCGATCCGATACTAGTATTATCGGGACAACCCTAGTGAGCATAATTCGTTCCAGAAACATGCTTGTAATCCAAAGCACTTGTATATCAAAGCATTTTTACAGGGTATAGAATAGAGGCACCTCTAAGGATTTTCCGATGGGTTGCCTTGATGCTGAGCATGCGTGGATTTTTCTCCGACAGAATTCCACACAGACGATCGGAATTTCCCATCGGATGAATTTAAAACCTGTTCTATTTTTTATTTTATTTATTTTTTAATCAGATAGGGGAAAAAAGTCCAATGGGGCCCACACACGCTCGGAATTAATTTCCGATGAAACAAGTCCATCAGACTTTTTCCATCAGAAAATCCAATCGTGTGTACGCGGCATTAGTGTAGCAATAAGTTGCTAAATGTTGTTCCTTCATTAACCACTTAAGGACCGCCTCCTGCACATTTATGTCGACAGAATGGCACGGCTGGGCACAGGCACGTACAGGTACGTGCCCAGCCGTGGGTCGCGTGCCCGCAACCTGGTCCGAAGCTCCGCCGGTGTCCCGCGATCGGTCACAGGAGCTGAAGAACGGGGAGAGGTGATTGTAAACACACCTTCACTACATTACATAGTCACAAGTTCATCAAGTCCAACCACAAGAAATAAAATAATAATATCGTACAATCCCATATCCCCAATTCTATACCCACAGTTGATCCAGAGGAAGGCAAAAAAAAACCAGCAGAGCGATGATCCAATTTACTACAGCAGGGGAAAAAAATTCCTTCCTGATCCCCCGAGAGACAATCTGATTTTTCCCCGGATCAACTTTACTTACAAATCTTAGTACTCAGTTATATTATGTACATTTAGGATAGAATCCAGACCTTTCTTCAAGCAATCTACTAAGCTGGCCAGATCCACCTCTGGAGGGAGTCTGTTCCACATTTTCACAGCTCTTACTGTGAAGAAACCTTTCCGTATTTGGAGGTGTAGGGCCAGATTCAGAAAGAATGGCCTAAGTTTCGGCGGGCGTAGCGTATCTCATATACACTACGCCGCCGTAACTTAGAGAGGCAAATACCGTATTCAGAAAGAACTTGCGCCCTAACTTACGGCGGCGTAGCGTAAATGGGCCGCCGTAAGCCCGAGTAATTCAAAGTAGGCTTGTAGTGGGCGTGTTGTATTACAATAAGCTGTGACCCTCCCCCCCATGCATGCGCCGGCCGTGGACGTATCCCAGTGTGCATGCTCCAAAATCACGTCGGCTAGGGATATACGTCGAACACTGCCTACGAAGTGAACGTAACTTACGCACAGCCCTATTCGCGTACGACTTACGCAAATGACTTACAATTCGACGCTGTTCCGACGTCCATACTTAACACTGGCTGCGCCTCATATAGCAGGGGTAACGTTACGCCGGTCGAATGCCTTACGTAAATGGCGTATCTAGCTCATTTGCATATTTTTAATGGGAACGCCGAATGCGTCCAGCGTAAGTATGCGCCCACGATACGCCGGCGTAGGCAAGTTACGCCGGACGACTGAAGCCACGTTTTTCGGTGTATCTTGCTTTCTGAATCGACGGCGCACATTTGAAATTACGGCGGTGTATCAGGAGATACGCTGGCGTACAGCCTTTCTGAATCTGGCCCGAAATCTCTTTTCCTCTGTGGAGGTGAAATCTCTTTTCCTCCAGACGTAAAGAGCGCCCCCTTGTCCTCAGTGATGATCGTAAAGTGAGTAACTCAACACCAAGTTCACTATATGGACCTCTTATATATTTGTACATGGAGATCATATCCCCCCTTATTCTCCTCTTCTCAGGAGAGAATAAATTCAGTTCCTCTATTCTTTCCTCATAGCTGAGCTCCTCCATGCCTCTTATCAGTTTGGTTGCCCTTCTCTGCACTTTCTCCAGTTCCCCGATATCCTTTTTGAGAACTGGGGCCCAAAACTGGACTGCATATTCCAGATGAGGTCTTACTAATGATTTGTACAGATGATTCTCTCTATGTGGAGTCCATCCCTCTCTATACAAGAAAGGACTTTGCTCGCTTTGGAAACCGCAGCTTGGCATTGGATGTTATTATTGAGCTTATGATCTACCAGATCCTTCTCCACTATGGATCCCCCCCAGATCCTTCTCCACTATGGATCCCCCCCAGATCCTTCTCCACTATGGATCCCCCCCAGATCCTTCTCCACTATGATCCCCCCCAGATCCTTCTCCACTATGGATCCCCCCCAGATCCTTCTCCACTATGGATCCCCCCCAGATCCTTCTCCACTATGGATCCCCCCCAGATCCTTCTCCACTATGGATCCCCCCCAGATCCTTCTCCACTATGGATCCCCCCCAGATCCTTCTCCACTATGGATCCCCCCCAGATCCTTCTCCACTATGGATCCCCCCCAGATCCTTCTCCACTATGGATCCCCCCCAGATCCTTCTCCACTATGATCCCCCCCAGATCCTTCTCCACTATGGATCCCCCCCAGATCCTTCTCCACTATGGATCCCCCCCAGATCCTTCCCAGATCCTTCTCCCTATGGACTACGGATCCCCCCCAGATCCTTCTCCACTACGGGATCCCCCCAGATCCTTCTCCACTACGGATCCCCCCAGATCCTTCTCCACTACGGATCCCCCCCAGATCCTTCTCCACTACGGATCCCCCCAGATCCTTCTCCACTATGGACCTCCCCCAGATCCATCTCCCCCAGATCCTTCTCCACTATGGATCCCCCCCAGATCCTTCTCCACTATGGATCCCCCCAGTTGTACTCCCCCTAGTATGTATGATGCATATTCTTAGCCCCCAAGTGCATAACTTTACATTTATCAACATTAAACCTCACCTGCCACATAGTCGCCCAATCACACAGAGCATTGAGGTCGGCTTGTAAATTGGAGACATCCTGTAAGGACATTATTCCACTTTAATATTTTTCTTATTCTTTACTTTTTAATTTACTTTTTTATTTTAATAATTAAATTATTATTTCTTATTTATTTATTTTTATAAAAAAAAATTCATGCCGCCCCTCTGCACCCTGCCACCCCGAGGCCCGGCCTTGGTGGCCTTGTGGGAAATCCGGGCCTACGTGCACCCCCTAATTTAAATATGACCCACCCCTTCCTGTCACGGCCACACCCTGTGTTGTTTAAGACCCGCCCTGAAATTTCCGATTGAGGGCCTGGGGGGGTGGGGGTATGTGGTCAATGGATTCCTTTAATTTACTTAGATGTCCTCTTACTTCCTGGTTGCCCATAGAGCAGGAAGGGAAGGGAAGGGAAATCTGCGCAGTGGGACAGGGATGGTAAAAAATAAACTGACAGGGGCTATAACCCTCCTTTACTCTATCCACAATGAAAAAAAAAGTGTTGCCTATAGTTCTACTTTTAGTAGATGGTGCAGCAGACATAGCACAGTGAGGAAGGTTTGTGGTCCAGGATGATAAAACAGTCAAAATTGGAAGCGCTTCACACAGTTGCCGAATGCCGGCCGCCCGCATACTAAAAGGAGCGCGGCCGCTTGCGACATGCAGCCGGCGCGGGGCAATACTAAAGGTTGTAGGTACGGCGCGGCGCGGACAAGTTCTGCCAAGTGCGCCACCACCCCTCTGTCCAAGTATACCACGTCCACCACCGCCACCCCTCTGTCCAAGTATACCACGTCCGCCACCCCTCTGTCCAAGTATACCACGTCCACCACCGCCACCCCTCTGTCCAAGTATACCACGTCCACCACCGCCACCCCTCTGTCCAAGTATACCACGTCCACCACCGCCACCCCTCTGTCCAAGTATACCACGTCCACCACCGCCACCCCTCTGTCCAAGTATACCACGTCCACCACCGCCACCCCTCTGTCCAAGTATACCACGTCCACCACCGCCACCCCTCTGTCCAAGTATACCACGTCCACCACCGCCACCCCTCTGTCCAAGTATACCACGTCCACCACCGCCACCCCTCTGTCCAAGTATACCACCACCCCTCTGTCCAAGTATACCACGTCCGCCACCCCTCTGTCCAAGTATACCACGTCCACCACCGCCACCCCTCTGTCCAAGTATACCACGTCCACCACCGCCACCCCTCTGTCCAAGTATACCACGTCCACCACCGCCACCCCTCTGTCCAAGTATACCACGTCCACCCCTCTGTCCAAGTATACCACGTCCACCCCTCTGTCCAAGTATACCACGTCCACCCCTCTGTCCAAGTATACCACGTCCACCCCTCTGTCCAAGTATACCACGTCCACCCCTCTGTCCAAGTATACCACGTCCACCCCTCTGTCCAAGTATACCACGTCCACCCCTCTGTCCAAGTATACCACGTCCACCCCTCTGTCCAAGTATACCACCCCTCTGTCCGTATCCACGTCCCCCTCTGTCCAAGTATGCCACGTCCACCCCTCTGTCCAAGTATACCACATCCACCGCCACCCCTCTGTCCAAGTATACCACGTCCACCCCTCTGTCCAAGTATACCACGTCCACCGCCACCCCTCTGTCCAAGTATACCACGTCCACCCCTCTGTCCAAGTATCCACGTCCACCCCTCTGTCCAAGTATACCACGTCCACCCCTCTGTCCACGTCCACCCCTCTGTCCAAATATACCACGTCCACCCCTCTGTCCAAGTATACCACGTCCACCCCTCTGTCCAAGTATACCACCCCTCTGTCCAAGTATACCACGTCCACCCCTCTGTCCAAGTATACCACGTCCACCCCTCTGTCCAAGTATACCACGTCCACCCCTCTGTCCAAGTATACCACGTCCACCCCTCTGTCCAAGTATACCACGTCCACCCCTCTGTCCAAGTATACCACGTCCACCCCTCTGTCCAAGTATACCACGTCCACCCCTCTGTCCAAGTATACCACGTCCACCCCTCTGTCCAAGTATACCACGTCCACCACCACCCCTCTGTCCAAGTATACCACGTCCACCACCACCCCTCTGTCCAAGTATACCACGTCCACCCCTCTGTCCAAGTATACCACGTCCACCCCTCTGTCCAAGTATACCACGTCCACCCCTCTGTCCAAGTGTACCACGTCCACCCCTCTGTCCAAGTGTACCACGTCCACCCCTCTGTCCAAGTGTACCACGTCCACCCCTCTGTCCAAGTGTACCACGTCCACCCCTCTGTCCAAGTGTACCACGTCCACCCCTCTGTCCAAGTGTACCACGTCCACCCCTCTGTCCAAGTGTACCACGTCCACCCCTCTGTCCAAGTGTACCACGTCCACCCCTCTGTCCAAGTATACCACGTCCACCCCTCTGTCCAAGTATACCACGTCCACCCCTCTGTCCAAGTATACCACGTCCACCGCCACCCCTCTGTCCAAGTATACCACGTCCACCGCCACCCCTCTGTCCAAGTATACCACGTCCACCGCCACCCCTCTTCTTACTTACCTCTTCATAAAAGGAAATCAGGTTTGTCTGACAACTTCTGTCTTTCATGAATCCATGCTGTATGTTGCTTAAATATTTTTTTTTCCAGCAAGAACTCCTCTATGTGGTCTTTTAATAATCTCTCCAGTATCTTCCCAACTATAGAAGTTAAACTAACAGGTCTATAGTTACTTGGTAAAGACTTTGTTCCCTTTTAATGTGGGCACCACATTGATTATTGTAAAGACCTTACTCAGAACAAATCTGCCTTTCGGGCTCCCAAATCCTGAGAACGACCTCTTTGGTCCACTCCTGGCTTTTTCCAGCCGTATGGGCAGAAGCACAATAATAAATACAAGAGTAATTGGGAAAAAGAACTAAATATCACACTAAGTGACGCCCAATGGGAAAAGGCTCGCATATTCACTCATAAATGTTCCTTAAAGGGTCACTAAAGGAAAAAAATGTTTTTGCTGAAATGACTGTTTACAGGGTATAGAGACATAAAACTGATTCTTTTAAAAATGATTAAAAATAGATAAAAATCAATCATATAATGTGCCTCTAGTTTCACTTTCATTTTTAAACTGGTTTCATGTTTCTGTGAAGTGCAAAAGACACACAGAACAAAAACAAACAAATCCAGGGCAGTGTTTTGTTTTTAAAATGAAACACAGCTTGGACCACAGTGAAAAGCTGCCATGAGATTTTTCATAAGGAGCCAGACAAGCAGAAAGTGTGGAGATCGGAGCAGAATTACAGCAACTTCAAAGCAAAAAATGAACAATGAGGACATGAAACCAGGACTGCATTAAGGTAAAGGAAGCTATTTAGCAAAAATAAAATGGTCCTTTAAACTCAAGATTTCAGGAAATCTCATATAAAATCCTCACTCAATGGTATATTACCCCCTTTTAAATCTAAAAAATGCACGTCAAATGCATCAGACATTTGTTGGCGCTGTAACAAAGGTGTTGGTTCTTTCCTGCACATCTGGTGGTCTTGCCCCTCCGATCCTTGACTTCTGGACCCGAGTTGCACACTGGATTAGGTTACCATATTTGCCGGCGTATAAGACGCCCCCCACTGTGTCATTACATCACATGCCTCCAATGTGCCATTGCCGACCTCACTGTGCCATTACATTACATGCCTCCAGTGTGCCATTATATTACATGCCTCCACTGTGCCAATACATGCCTCCACTGTGCCATTATATTACATGCCTCCACTGTGCCATCACATGCCTCCGCTGTGCCATCACATGCCTCCACTGTGCCATTGCCGACCTCACTGTGCCATCACATGCCTTCACTGTGCCATTATATGCCTCCACTGTGCCATTACATTACATGCCTCCAGTGTGCCATTACATGCCTCCACTGTACCATCACATGCCTCCACTGTGCCATTGCCGACCTCACTGTGCCATCACATGCCTCCGCTGTGCCATTACATGCCTCCACTGTACCATTACATGCCTCCACTGTGCCATCACATGCCTCCACTGTGCCATCACATGCCTCCACTGTGCCATTGCCGACCTCACTGTGCCACACATGCCTCCACTGTGCCATTACATGCCTCCACTGTACCATCACAAGCCTCCACTGTGCCATTACATGCCTCCACTGTGCCATTGCAGACCTCACTGTGCCTCACATGCCTCCACTGTGCCATTACATGCCTCCACTGTACCATCACAAGCCTCCACTGTACCATCACAAGCCTCCACTGTACCATCACAAGCCTCCACTGTACCATCACAAGCCTCCACTGTGCCATCACAAGCCTCCACTGTGCCATTACATGCCTCCACTATGCCATTGCCGACCTCACTGTGCCATCACATGCCTCCACTGTGCCATCACATGCCTCCACTGTGCCATCATATGCCTCCACTGTGCCATTACATGCCTCCACTGTACCATCACAAGCCTCTACTGTACCATCACAAGTCTCCACTGTGCCATTACATGCCTCCACTGTGCCATCACATGCCTCCACTGTGCCATTGCCGACCTCACTGTGCCTCCACTGTGCCATCACATGCCTCCACTGTGCCATTGCCGACCTCACTGTGCCATCACATCGCTCCACTGTGCCATCACATCGCTCCACTGTGTCATTACATGCCTCCACTGTGCCATTATATGCCTCCACTGTGCCATTGCCGACCTCACTGTGCCATCACATGGCTCCACTGTGCCATCGCATCGCTCCACTGTGCCATTACATGCCTCCACTGTGCCATTATATGCCTCCAGTGTGCTATTACCGACCTCACTGTGCCATCACATGCCTCCCCTGTGCCATCACATGCCTCCACTGTGCCATCACATGCCTCCACTGTGCCATTGCCGACCTCACTGTGCCATCACATGCCTCCCCTGTGCCATCACATGCCGGTCTTCCTACCTTATTTTGCTTTGAGATTTTGGGTTTCAGGCTGCGGGCATCCATGATTCAAAAGCCACGCCTCCTCCTCAAGCTGTTCTGTGATAGGCGGAACAATAATTTTCCCAGCATAGCCTCTGTTCAGTATCCCGCCTATCACGGATGTCCTCTCGTCCGAGGATGAGAAGGCATCTGTGATAGGCGGAACACTGAACAGAGGCCCTGCTGGGAAAATGAGTGTTCCGCCTATCATGGAACAGCTTGAAGAGGAGGCGCGGCTTTTGAATCATGGATGGCGGCAGCCTGACTGAGACGGGTACCGGCGTATAAGACGACCCCCGACTTGTGAGGCATTTTTTTTGCATCCAAAAGGTCGTCTTATACGCCGGCAAATACAGTAATTACAGACACGGAAATTCAGCTTGACGCAGCTGCATGTCTCCTTCACATTAACCTCCTTTTGATTAGCAGGAAGTGCCTATCGGAGCCAGCGGCTCTCAGCCTTCATCCCTCAGCCTTCTGGATGCTTATCCAGGGGACGTACAGGGGGTGCGTTCCTTGGATAAGACTGACAGGTGTCTTAGCCAATCAGGTTCACCGGTTCTGGTTACCGGTAACCTGATTGGCTGAAGCGTCACCGAGGGCGGGAGAAGACATTGAGGGACGTGGAAGGATGATGGCACATGCGAACTTAATCGCCTCTGGGCGACAATTGACACCGTGGCGACAATTAAAGGGCACAGTGAAATCAATGGGCACAGTGTCGACAATTAGGGGACACAGTGGTGACAATTGGCACAGTGGCAACAATTGATGGGCACAGTGGCTGCGTTTGATGGCATGGCACAGTGACTGTATTTGATGGCATGGCACAGTGGTGACAATTTATGGCACAGTGACTGCATTTGATGGCATGGCACAGTGGTGACAATTTATGGCACAGTGACTGCATTTGATGGCATGGCACAGTGGTGACAATTGATGGCACAGTGGCTGTGTTTGATGGCATGGCACAGTGGCTGCATTTGATGGCATGGCACAGTGACTGTATTTGATGGCATGGCACAGTGGTGACAATTTATGGCACAGTGACTGCATTTGATGGCATGGCACAGTGGTGACAAATGATCGCACAGTGGCTGCGTTTGATGGCATGGCACAGTGGTGACAATTGATGACACAGTGGCTGCGTTTGATGGCATGACACAGTGGTGCGAATTGATGGCACAGTGGCTGCGTTTGACATGGCACAGTGGTGCGAATTGATGGCATGGCACAGTGGTGACAATTGATGGCACAGTGGCTGCATTTGATGGCATGGAACAGTGGTGATGTTTGATGGCATGGCACAGTGGTGCGAATTGATGGCACAGTGGCTGCGTTTGATGGCATGGCACAGTGGTGATGTTTGATGGCATGGCACGGTGGCTGCGTTTGATGGCATGGCACAGTGGTGCGAATTGATGGCACAGTGGCTGCGTTTGATGGCATGGCACAGTGGTGCGAATTGATGGCACAGTGGCTGCGTTTGATGGCATGGCACAGTGGTGCCAATTGATGGCATAGTGGCTGCGTTTGATGGCATGGCACAGTGGTGCGAATTGATGGCACAGTGGCTGCGTTTGATGGCATGGCACAGTGGTGCCAATTGATGGCATAGTGGCTGCGTTTGATGGCATGGCACAGTGGTGCGAATTGATGGCACAGTGGCTGCGTTTGATGGGCACAGTGAGGCTGCAATTTTTTTCCTTTTTTTTTCCATTTGCGCCCCCCCAAAAATGTTGAGCACCAGCCGCCACTGCTTACGGGACACCTTTTGACAGCAACAAAAACACTAATTCCCCTACATTGGAGGTTGACCAGCTGTCCGTCGGTCGGGGATTGGTTGGACAGAGTGCATACATCTATAATAATACATCTATAAAATGGATGAGTTGGTGGCTATGAAATGAGAGAATACTGTAAACTTTCATAAATTATGGCAACCATGGGTACTGCGTAATGTTCACTAATGATTACCGAATGCTAAAAACGTAAAAGTCTGATGTTATGTTCCTTTTACCTAAATGTCTGTGTCACTGGCCTTGCTGTTGTGATTTTTTTCATCATTCATCCTTGGCATACTGTCATTGACCACCGCGCCTATTCTGACACTTTTCTTCTTCATTTAAAAATCACAATTTTTGGCTAGAAAATTAATCGGAACCCCCAAACATTATATATATATATTTTTTTAGCAGACCCCCTAGGGAATAAAATGGCGGCCATTGCAACGTTTTTTCCTCGCACGGTATTTGCGCAATAATTTTTCATCACGTCGCGCCCAGACCTCCGATGGTCATAGAGATGACTGTTGACCATCTGGCCACCAGTCATCTCTATGCTTTCCCAGCAAGAGCCGTCCGATTCGCTCTCCGGGCCCCCCGATGGCACGGGAGAGCCCGGAGAAGCACCGGATGGCAGCGGGAGGGGGGGACGTCCCCTCCCGCCACCTATAAGAACAATCAAGCGGAGGAACTGCAACTTTGATCGCTCTTATCGTGCACCAAATCGGCGGCTGATATCTGAATGATGCCTGTACCTGCCCCCACAACATTCACATATCACCGCACAAAGTCGAGGACGGCGTCAAGTGGTTAAAACGTTTAAAGATGCGATTTGTCCATGTTATAATGTCCTCTACTTTCTTTCCTGATGAATTCAGAGACCTTTATATTCCACCCCACTCAACTTTTCCCTCCCCCCCCCCTTTTTTTTTTCTTCTCCCATCCAAGAATCGTTACAATTTTCTTTTCGTAAACTTTGAGTGTGAAAAAAAAAAAAAGAAGAAAATAACAGAAGCAAAGAAAACCTTTAATTTTTTTTACAACATTTTCTCTCTTTTTTTGAATTTTTTTGCACAAAAAATTAAAAAAAAACGCAGAGGTGATCAAATGCCGCCAAAAGAAATCTCTACTTGTGGAAACGAAACGATAAAAACATTTGTCTGGGTAAAGAGTAGCACGACCGCGCAATTTTGTGTGATGGCTTCTGCGCTACTAAGTGAATAGAAAGACTTCCCAAATAAAAACAGTATATAAACAATTGCAGCGACATCAAATAAGGCAATAAGTGAATAGATCAAATACGCTTGTTGCGCAAAATAAACAACCGCGCAATTGTCCTTCAAAATAGGACAGCGCTGAAGGGCAGGAAGGTGCGGAAGTTGCCTGGTGGTTAAGCGTTGTTGTGCTCCAGTTCCTCCATGATAAAATACTCTATAAAAACCTACAAAAACAACAACAAAGACAAACATTAGAGACGGTTTCACCGCAACACAAAACGGTCAGTTTTATCCAACAGTGAGTCGGGAAAATATAACCCGTATTCTGAGTTTCAGTCAGTAGGTGGCGCTCTGCTTCGCATTTTCTGTCTGAAATGTACAATTTTAGAAGTGAATGATTCAGAGCGCTCCCCCGGCCCCCCGACCTCCCGACCAATGACTCCTTAAGACCCCTTTCACACTGAAGCCTTTTTACAGCGTTTTAGCTTTTAGAACGCTCTCCGTGCTTCTCAATGGACCCTTTCAGCATCTTTGGAGCAGCTTTTTGGGCGCTGAAGAAAAAAAAAAAACGCTCCTAAAAACGCCCCTCTCCATTGAAATGAATTGAAAAGCGCTGTAAAAACGCCTTACCCTTTCACACCGAGGCGTTGCACTGGCGGGGCGTTGAGAAAAGTCCTGCAAGCAGCATTTTTGTAGCAGCTTTTGGGCGCTGAAAAAAAAAACGCTCCAAAAACGCCCCTCTCCATTGAAATGAATTGAAAAACGCTGTAAAAACGCCTTACCAATTCACACCGAGGCACTGCAAAAACGCCCTAAAATGTTAGTCTTAGGCCCCTTTCACACTGGGGCGTTTTTCGAGCGTTATTCGAGCGAAGCCTCATCTGCAATCCCAATGTGCTGGTAAGGCACCACTAAGACCCCTTTCACACTGAGGAGTTTTTCAGGCGGTACAGCGCTAAAAATAGCGCTGCTATACCACCTGAAAAAGCGATGCGCTGGCGGGAAAGAAAAGAATCTCCTGCCAGTAGTATCTTTGGAGCGGTGAGAGGAGCGGTATGTATACCGCTCCTTCCCATTTAAAACAATGGGAAACCGCGGCAATACCGCCCGCAATGCGCCCCTGCAGAGGCCGGTTCTAACTCTTTATCGGGCACTAGCGGGGGTTAATACTGCACCGCTAGCGGCCGATTCCCTCGGCAATTCCGGCGGTATAGCGCCACCATTTTTAGCGGCGCTATACCGCCACTGCGGCTCCTGCTCCAATGTGAAAGGGGCCTTAGCGGTGCTTTACCAGCACATTGGGATTGCAGGTGAGGCTTCGCTTGTATAACGCTGTAATAACGCTCAAAAAACACTGCAATAACGCTCGAAAAACACTGTAATGATGCTTGAAAAACGCTGTAATAACACTTGAAAAACACTGTAATAACGCTCGAAAAACGCTGTAAATTTTTTTGAAAAACGCTGTAATAACGCTCGAAAAACACTGTGATAATGCTTGAAAAACACTGTAATGCTTGAAAAACGCTGTAATAATGCTCGAAAAACACTGTAATGATGCTTGAAAAACGCTGTAATGCTTGAAAAACGCTGTAATAATGCTCGAAAAACACTGTAATGATGCTTGAAAAACGCTGTAATGCTTGAAAAACGCTGTAATAATGCTCGAAAAACACTGTAATGATGCTTGAAAAACGCTGTAATGCTTGAAAAACGCTGTAATAACGCTTGAAAAACGCTGTAATAATGCTTGAAAAACGCTGTAATAATGCTTGAAAAACGCTGTAATAATGCTCGAATAACGCTCAAAACGCTGTAATAACATTTGAAAAACGCTGTAATAACGCTCGAAAAACACTGTAATAATACTTGAAAAACACTGTAATAATACTTGAAAAACACTGTAAATTTTTTTGAAAAACGCTGTAATAACACTTGAAAAACGCTGTAATAACGCTCGAAAAACACTGTAATAACGCTCGAAAAACGCTGTAAATTTTTTTGAAAAACACTGTAATAATGCTTGAAAAACACTGTAATGCTTGAAAAACGCTGTAATAACGCTCGAAAAACACTGTAATAACGCTCGAAAAACGCTGTAAATTTTTTTGAAAAACACTGTAATAATGCTTGAAAAACGCTGTAATAACGCTCGAAAAACACTGTAATAACGCTTGAAAAACGCTGTAATAACGCTTGAAAAACGCTGTAATAATGCTCGAATAACGCTCAAAACGCTGTAATAACATTTGAAAAACGCTGTAATAACGCTCGAAAAACACTGTAATAATACTTGAAAAACACTGTAATAATACTTGAAAAACACTGTAAATTTTTTTGAAAAACGCTGTAATAACGCTCGAAAAACACCTCAGTGTGAAAGGGGCCTAAAGGTGAAATAACTGCCGTATACAGTATATATACGACGGCCTGATGGGTAGTGATGAGGCTGCACTGATAGGCAGTGATGGGGTTGCACTGATAAAGCTGCATTGATGGGCACTGATAAAGCTGCACTGATGAGGCTGCACTGATGAGAAGTGATAAGGCTGCACTGATGAGGCTTTTGTTTTGTGAATTATTTTTTCAACAAAATTTGTTAAAGGGGGTTGTAAAGGAAAACATTTTTTTTCATAATAAGCATCCTTTACCTGCAGACATTCCTCTTTTTACTTCCTCATTGTTCGTTTTTGCTCAGAAGTTGCTCTATTTCTTCTCTGTTCTGTTCACTTCCTGCTTGTCTGATTGTTACTGACCACCGTGAAGGGAGGCTTTACTGCGGTGGTCAGTGATTTGCTCGCCCCCTCCTGGGAACTACATCTGTGCGGCAGGACGCTCTCTACGTGTTAGAGACTTCAATTACTGGGCGTGCCACAATGCATACTGGGAAATGTAGTTCTTACATGAACAAGTGATGCAAACCAGGAAGTGAATGAGAGAACAGAAACTAGAACGCCGGAGGTGATATAGATGAAGGAATTTATTAGGTATTTACTCGTTTTTTAACAGAATCATTACACTATTCTGTCTGTCTACCTTGCAGACATTGGGCCAGATTCACGAACACTTGCGCTGGAGTATTTGGATATGCGCCGCGTAACTGTGATGATGCGCCGTCTTTTCTATGTGCCCGTACCCACCAAACTAGATGCGCCCAATAACGGGTCATTTGCGACCGGCGGAACGTTCCGACGCCAGAGTATCGTCAGCGCTTATTTTCGCTGGGCGCATCAGTCGCGCCTATTGATTTCCCCTGCAAATATGCAAATGAGGGATTTTTCACAATTCACGAACGGATTAGCACCATACGCCGGCTACATGCGCCGCGCGTATCTCGTCCGTCCGGCGCAAAGTTATTTCTACAAAAGGCTGCTTTATCTTTACTCCAGACGGTCACAGGTCAGCAGGAGAGCAGCTACAGCAGCGTTACCGACGAAACTAGCAAGCTGAACAACAACACTAGCAAGGACAACACCTCTGTGTGCCAACATGCCAGGGGCACTCGTGGTCCTAAGACTAGTACTGGGTCCCTCGCTACGGAGGAGGCGGGCACGTGAGAGGATATACCGCACTCGTATGAACCTCTTTGGCATGGGTGATGAGGAGGTGTATCGCCTCTTCAGATTCAGCCCTGATGCAATCCTTGAACTAACCACAACCCTGCAGGATGACATCACCAGCAAGACACACCGCTCACAAGCAGTGCAGCCACTGGTGAAGGTCCTGGCAACACTTCATTTCCTTGCCAGTGGATCATTCCAGCGTACAAGTGGAGTGGTGGCTGGGATGTCACAGTCCTCCATAAGCAGATGTGTGCACCAGGTTGTCCCTGCAATCCTCAGACGCATGTCCAACCAGTTCATCAGACCCACCACTGAGGAGCTGCGGCTGAAGGCAATGACAGATTTCTACAACATTGCCAGATTCCCACGCACCATCGGGGCCATTGATTGCACACATGTGGCCCTACAGCCCCCCAGTGCCACAGAGCACATATACCGCAATCGGAAGCATTGGCACTCCATCAACGTACAGGTGATAGCCGATGCCCAACGCCTCATATGGCACGTCCGTGCCAAACACCCCGGGTCCAGCCATGACAGTTTCATATACCGTCAGAGTCCCATCCCAGCAGAATTCGAACAGAACATGTATGGGGACAGCTGGCTGGTTGGTGAGTGACATGGGAGTCAGGCATGACTATCCCCTCCCGTGATGCACAACAGAAGTCGCACATGCATGACTAACATTCTCCTGTCTTTTACCTTACAGGTGACTCTGCATATGCACTGGGACCCCATCTAATGACTCCTTTCCGGAACCCCCAAACCAGAGGAGAGAGAAAATACAATGAAGCACACATCAAAACCCGTGGAGTGGTGGAGCAAACATTTGGGCTCCTGAAGTCCCGTTTCCGCTGCCTGGATAAGTCCGGGGGGACCCTATTGTATTCCCCTACCTTTGTGTGTCAGATCATCGGTGCATGTTGCATACTACATAACTTTGCTATGAGAAAAGGCCTGCAGATTGACATACGTGATGACCTGACCCCCGACCCACACAGTCCCCACCTGCCAGAGGACACCCAGTCTGCTGATGGAAGAGCAGTCAGGAGGGTCCTCGCCGTAGGCATCTTTGGACACTAAACCAAAACATTACTAACACAGACAGTGCACGCATGTACACCACTGATGTCCCTAGATCACACACACCACATGCACATCGCATTGGATTAGCCCAAGTCCAGCATGTAGGAGTTGGGAGCAGTAACGCCGCGTCAAGGCCCCAATGATGTCACTGTCCATTCACACACCTTTCACACGTCATTCATTCAGCCGTGGGGTTAACTTCACCACCACGGCCGAGGGTGACACCCCTTACTTTCAGGAGTGCCACCCTCTCACATTCACACACCATTCACACTGCAACGTGTGCAGTATCAAAAAATAAAAATAAAATCTCATAACCTGAGAACCAAAAAAATTAACAAAAACTCATGTCCTGAGTATAAACAATAATAATAAATAAAATAAATAAACTCATGTCCTGAGTATAAACAAAAATATATAACAACCAAAAAAACAAAAAACCCTCATCTGGGATGACGGGGGCTCCTCCTTGGGGGCACTCTCGGGCTCCTCATCTGCCTGGAGGGAGTGGGTGGTGGTGGTGGTGGGGGGGCATCAGGAGGAGGCTGATCCCCGGGTGGGCCACTCCTGGGAGCTGTTGGCTGCATGCCCTCCAATGCCACAGCGATACGGCTCAGATACAAATTTGTTTGGGCCTGCATCCTCAGCTGGCGGGTGATCTGATGCCGCTGGTCACGTTGCCGCTGCCTCCCCTCTTCCCGAATGGCAGCAGTGTTGTCTCGAACAGCTGCTGTCAAGTGCCGGATATCAGCCTGCACCTCCCCCAGGCTGGTCACAACGCCCTGCACGCGACTGGGCAGCTGTGACATAGAGCCCAGGCTGTCTGCGACCCTGTCTAGGTGGCCAGCCATCTCCCCCATTTGCTGGGTCTGTTTCGCGTGGTCCAAAAGCACCTGGTCTTCGACCAAATCACACACCCCCCTGGTCTTCCGGGTGGCCTTCCTGGGGGCAGAGGAAGGTTGTCCCCGTGGGGATGGAGTCGCCCTTGAGGGGCTACCTAGGATGGGGGAGGGGATCACAGAGGGCCCTGCAGAGGAGGAGGACTCCTCCAACATTAAAATGAACTCCTGTTCAGGGACAGGCTCCTCCACAACCACCTCTGCTGAAGTGGTGTGGGCACTCTCCTCCTCCACCTCGGTGTCTCCAGCACCCAGGGCCTCGTCTTCAGCATCCCGTTGGGGGGTTGGGGTGGACTGGCCGGCACGAGATGGCCCAGCACCGTCATCTGTGGATGACACAAAGCAGACACATGTTGGTGGTCCCACACACTTGGCACATGTACCCACCCCCGCCCCACATGCAACACACCAAAAAGGGGGTAAAAATCACTTACCTGTCCTGGAGCCTTCCTCTACGGAATCATAGCCTGGGACCCCCTCCAACTGCTCCCTGTCCAGGCAGCGGGCGACCACCTCCTCCTCCGCGGTCAGGGTGACAGGACATGGGGGACCACCACCTGTGCCCCTCTCATGGCTCCTAATGGTGGACACCTTGCCCCTCACCTTGCGCCGCAGGTCATTGATTTTTTTTCGAATGTCTGAAGCACTCCGGGTGGAGTACCCCAGCACATTGACCCTGGCAGCTATGGTGTCCAGGATGGCCTGCTTTCTCTCCCGGCTGGTCTTCCTGCTTTTTTTACCATGGAGAAAATCATTAAATGCCTCCATAGCCGATATTATCACTGTGACCTCCTGGGCATTATAATTTAGGTTCCTCCTCTCTTTGGGGGCAGCGGGAGCAGCCATTACAGGGCAAAAGTATCTTCCCTGGGGTGGGGGGAAATGGAACTACTTTTGCGCCGGAATGGCGTTTCCGCCAGCGCTTTTAAGCGCCCAGCGGAACGCATTGCGCTGACGTTTCCCAGGAAGTGGTGCCGACGGAAGTTGTGAGCATGCGCACAAGGGGGCGAGTGGAGCCGCACTCACTGCGCATGCTCCGTGGATGATGCGCTGAACGTAAGCCTCTGCGCTGGGCTCCGCCCATCATTTACATATGATCACACCCAGTTTCACTTGCGTCGGGTTACGCCAGCGCATTATCGTTACTCTGGCGCAAGTTTACGCGCAACTGCTATGTGAATTACAGGACTTGCGCTGAAAGGGTCTTCAGAGTAACGTAAATGAGAAGCGTTACTCCAGAGGAAAGATACTCTCATCTACCTGAATCTGGCCCATTCATTTTAGGCAAAAAATGTTTTTCCTTTACAACTCCTTTAATTCAGAGATATTCAAAATGAGCAAAAACCATTTCGACAGTAATCAGTGCATTTTTATAGCACTGATCGCTGTATAAATGACAATGGTCCCAAAATAGTGTCAAAAGTGTCCGATGTGTCCGCCGCAATGTCGCAGTCAAGATAAAAATCGCAGATCGCCGCCATTACTAGTAAAAACATAAATAATAATAATAAAAATGCCATAAGACGATCCCCTATTTTATAGACGCTCATTTGTGCAAACCAGTCAATAAACGCGCATTGAGATTTTTTTTTTAACCAAATATAGGTAGAAGAATACGTATCGGCCTAAACTGAGGGGAAAAATTGTTTTTTATATATTTTTGGGGGATATATATTATAGCAAAAAGTAAAAAATATTGCATTTTTTTTTCAAAATTGTCGCTTCATTTTTGTTTATGGCGCGAAAAATAAAAAACGCAGAAATGATCAAATACCACCAAAAGAAAGCTTTTTTGTGGGAAAAAAATTACGTAAATTTTGGGTACAGCGCCGCACGACCGCGCAATCGTCAGCTAAAGCGACGCAGTGCCGAATCGCAAAAAAAAAATGCAATACGCCACTATCGATGATCAATTTCATTTCGCCATTCCCACATCTCCCGATAGATATTCATGCATTTCATGTGCGTTTGTTTTTAAAAATCCTTACCTCACATCCAAGGCAGAGCCAACAGCCAATCAGGACACACATGGTTAAAACGAAGGCGCCCAAATAAATAAAATTCATAACTAAAACTGCAAAAGCAAAATTAAAAAGCGCGGCATCGCAGTCTCTGGGGGTGTGGTTATAAATGTTAAATATCCAGACGCTTCCTAGAATGAGAAGAAAAAGATTGGATCTTCCATGAATGGAAACGTTTGTCCCGTACACTATTATTATTATAATAATAAAAATGACATAAAACTATCCCCTATTTTGTAAACGCTATGATTTTTGCGCAAAGCAATCAATAAACGCTTTTTGCGATATATATTTTTTTTATTACCAAAAAATATGTAGAAGAATTTGTATCGGCCTAAACTGAGGGAACATTTTTTTTTTTATATATATATTTTTTGGGGATATTTATTATAACAAAAAGTAAAAAATATAGGACCAGATTCTCAAAGACCTACGCCGGGGTATCTCCACGTACGCCGTCGTAATTCCGAATGTGCGCCGTCGTATATGCGCGCCTGATTCTCAGAATAAATTCGGGCAAGATACGAGCGGCGTAAGTCTCCTACGCCGTCGTATCTCGGGTGCATATTTACGCTGGCCGCTAGGTGGCGCTTCCGTTGATTTCCGTGTCGAATATGCAAATGAGCTAGATACGCCGATTCTGGAACGTACGCGCGCCCGTCGCAATTAGTTACGCCGTTTACGTAAGACATACGCCGGTGTAAAGAAAAAGCTGCTCTCTAGGTGGCGCAGCCCATGCAAGGTATGGACGTCGGAACAAGCGTATCTTTTTACGTCGTTTGCGTAAGTCGTACGCGAATAGGGCTGTGCGTGAGTTACGTTCACGTCATAGGCAGTGTACGACGTATCTTAGGTATTCTATCCGACGCATGCGCGCTGGGATACGTCCACGGCCGTTCGTTCAATGCGTCAATTATGTTCGGTCACGATTATTTTGCATAAAACACGCCCACCTCTTCCCCATTTGAATTAGGCACGCTTACGCCGGCACATTTACGCTACGCCGCCGTAACTTAAGACGCGAGTGCTTTAAGAAAACTGCACCACTTGCGTCCTAACTAGGGTTGTCCCGATACCACTTTTTTAGGACCGAGTACAAGTACCGATACTTTTTTCAAGTAGTCGCCGATACCGAATACCGATACTTTTTTTAAATGTGTCCCCCACATATGCAGCCATGTCCCCCCAGCCATGTCCCCCACATATGCAGCCATGTCCCTCTAGCCATGTCCCCCACATATGCAGCCATGTCCCTCTAGCCATGTCCCCCACATATGCAGCCATGTCCCTCTAGCCATGTCCCCCACATATTGCAGACATGTCCCCCACATATGCAGCCATGTCCCCCACATATGCAGCCATGTCCCCCCAGCCATGTCCCCCACATATGCAGCCATGTCCCCCACATATGCAGCCATGTCTCTCCAGCCATGTCCCCCACATATGCAGCCATGTCCCCCCAGCCATGTCCCCCACATATGCAGCCATGTCCCCCACATATGCAGCCATGTCCCTCCAGCCATGTCCCCCACATATGCAGCCATGTCCCTCCAGCCATGTCCCCCACATATGCAGCCATGTCCCTTCAGCCATGTCCCTCACATATGCAGCCATGTCCCTTCAGCCATGTCCCTCTAGCCATGTCCCCCACATATGCAGCCATGTCCCCCACATGCAGCCATGTCCCCCACATATGCAGCCATGTCCCTCCAGCCATGTCCCCCACATATGCAGCCATGTCCCCCCAGCCATGTCCCCCACATATGCAGCCATGTCCCCCACATATGCAGCCATGTCCCTCCAGCCATGTCCCCCACATATGCAGCCATGTCCCTCCAGCCATGTCCCCCACATATGCAGCCATGTCCCTTCAGCCATGTCCCTCACATATGCAGCCATGTCCCTTCAGCCATGTCCCTCTAGCCATGTCCCCCACATATGCAGCCATGTCCCCCACATGCAGCCATGTCCCCCACATATGCAGCCATGTCCCCCCAGCCATGTCCCCCACATATGCAGCCATGTCCCTTCAGCCATGTCCCTCACATATGCAGCCATGTCCCTTCAGCCATGTCCCTCTAGCCATGTCCCCCACATATGCAGCCATGTCCCCCACATGCAGCCATGTCCCCCACATATGCAGCCATGTCCCCCCAGCCATGTCCCCCACATATGCAGCCATGTCCCCCACATATGCAGCCATGTCCCTCTAGCCATGTCCCTCACATTTACAGCCATGTCCCTTCAGCCATGTCCCTCACATATGCAGCCATGTCCCTTCAGCCATGTCCCTCTAGCCATGTCCCCCACATATGCAGCCATGTCCCCCACATATGCAGCCATGTCCCCAACATATGCAGCCATGTCCCCAACATATGCAGCCATGTCCCCCACATATGCAGCCATGTCCCTTCAGCCATGTCCCTCACATATGCAGCCATGTCCCTTCAGCCATGTCCCTCTAGCCATGTCCCCCACATATGCAGCCATGTCCCCCCACCCATGTCCCCCACATATGCAGCCCTGTCCCCCACATATGCAGCCATGTCCCTCTAGCCATGTCCCTCACATACACAGCCATGTCCCTTCAGCCATGTCCCTCACATATGCAGCCATGTCCCTTCAGCCATGTCCCTCTAGCCATGTCCCCCACATATGCAGCCATGTCCCCCACATATGCAGCCATGTCCCCAACATATGCAGCCATGTCCCTCTAGCCAAGTCCCTCTAGCTATGTCCCTCACATATGCAGCCATGTCCCTTCAGCCATGTCCCACACATATGCAGCCATGTCCCCCACATATGAAGCCATGTCCCTCCAGCCATGTCCCCCACACATGCAGCCATGTCCCCCACACATGCTGCCATGTCCCTCCAGCCATGTCGCCCACATATGCAGCCATTTCCCCACAGCCATGTCCCCCACATATGCAGCCATGTCCCTCTAGCCATGTCCCTCCATACCTAGCCGCCGCCGCCGCACGGAGAACATCACAGCATTCATTTGAATAGCTGTTTTGCCCGCGCGTATAGACACTCCCCCTTGCTCGGGATTGGACAGATCACAGTCACCCATCCAATCCCGAGCAAGGGGGAGTGTCTATACGCAGCGGGAACACTACAGTTATTCAAATTAAAGCTGTGATGTTCCCGCACGCCGTTTAACCTATGCGGCGGCGGCGGGGGGGGGGGGGCTTGGAAGTATTCTATTTAGGTATCGGGGGTATTTGCGGGAGTACAAGTACTCCCGCAAATACACGGTATCGGTACCGATACTGGTATCGGGACAACCCTAGTCCTAAGATCCCGGCGCCGTAGCGTAAATACGATACGCTACGCCCGCTCATAGTTACGCCGCCCTACGTGAATCTAGGCCATTGCATTTAGTTGAAAATTGTCGCTCTATTTTTCTTTATAGCGCAAAAAATGCGATCAAATACCACCAAAATAAAGCTCTATTTGTGGGGGAAAAAAAGGACGCCGATTTTGTTTGGGAGCCGCGTCGCACGACCGCGCAATTGTCAGTTAAAGCGACGCATTGCGTGAACCGCAAAAAGGGGGCCCGGTCCTTTAGCTGCATTTTGATCCGGGTCTTAAGTGGTTAAAGCTCAACTCCAGCTAAAATTGTGAGAAACCCCCCCAAATAGACAAATACAACATTTTAGTGCAGTGGGAAGGATTACAATATATTTCTCACACACATACCTGTAATTACACAGCCCAGCCAAAAGAGATTGCATGCCGCAAAAATTAAAAAAAGAGTTTTATATCGCACACATTTGGACCAAAACACAAAACTACAAATAGCAAAAATATTTAATCCCCCGGCTACTATTAGGCCGCCTGGGATTCGGGGGTCTGCGGCGCAGTCGTCTATTTTCAAAGCGCCTGTTGGCAAGAAAGAACGCATTAATCACACTCACTGTATTATAAAAACAGCAACTTATTTGTAATTGGAAACAAATCAAACGTTGCAATTACCTGTGATTACCATCGCGGCGCTGATCGCCATCCACAGCATTCCAGGGACTAACTTAGGACCTGAAATTGTATCAAATGACATGTTAATTGTGATCAGCCATCCCACAAAGCTAATAAAGTGATGAAGCAAAATAATAACTTCGTCATCGTAATCAACAGCAAAACCGCCAATAATTTGGATAATAAAAGTACCGTATATACTTGAGTATAAGCATTTTTATGCTGACAAAGCCCCCTTGGCTTATACTCAAGTGACGGTCTCCTGATGTGTCATGCAGTCCTAACTGTTCGGCGCCCGTCGACTGTAACAAAGCCCCGCCTCCTCTTCATCCGTGATAGACGGAACACAGAACACTGATAGAATGCTGGAATCAGTGTTCCGTCTATCATGGACGAGGAGGAGGCAGGGCTGTCTTAATGAGACGGTACACCTGGGCACTGCCCAGGGGCCCCAGCTGCAGGGGGGGGGGGCCCTTGCACTTTCCCAAAAGCAGGATGTAGAGGGTCAGAGTGCTGGGGAGATATCTGGGGTGTAGAGGGGTCAGAGTGCTGGGGAGATATCTGGGGTGTAGAGGGGTCAGAGTGCTGGAGGGATATTTGGGGTGTAGAGGGGTCAGAGTGCTGGGGAGATATCTGGGGTGTAGAGGGGTCAGAGTGCTGGGGGGATATCTGGGGTGTAGAGGGGTCAGAGTGCTGGGGGGATATCGGGGGTGTAGAGGGGTCAGAGTGCTGGGGAGATATCTGGGGCGTAGAGGGGTCAGAGTGCTGGTGGGATATCTGGGGTGTAGAGGGGTCAGAGTGCTGGGGGATATCTGGGGTGTAGAGGGGTCAGAGTGCTGGGGGGGATATCTGGGGTGTAGAGGGGTCAGAGTGCTGGGGGATATCTGGGGTGTAGAGGGGTCAGAGTGCTGGGGGGGATATCTGGGGTGTAGAGGGGTCAGAGTGCTGGGGGATATCTGGGGTGTAGAGGGGTCAGAGTGCTGGGGGGATATCTGGGGTGTAGAGGGGTCAGAGTGCTGGCGGGATACTTGGGGTGTAGAGGGGTCAGAGTGCTGGGGGGATATCTGGGGTGTAGAGGGGTCAGAGTGCTAGGGGAGATATCTGAGTGTAGATGGGTCAGAGTGCTGGGGGATATCTGGGGTGTAGAGGGGTCAGAGTGCTGGGGGATATCTGGGGTGTAGAGGGGTCAGAGTGCTGGGGGGATATCTGAGGTGTAGAGGGGTCAGAGTGCTGGGGGGATATCTGGGGTGTAGAGGGGTCAGAGTGCTGGGGGGGATATCTGGGGTGTAGAGGGGTCAGAGTGCTGGGGGGGATATCTGGGGTGTAGAGGGGTGAGAGTGATGGGGGGGATATCTGGGGTGTAGAGGGGTCAGAGTGCTGGGGGGATACCTGGAGTGTAGAGGGGTCAGAGTGCTGGGGGGATATCTGGAGTGTAGAGAGTTCAGAGTGCTGGGGGATATCTGGGGTGTAGAGGGGTCAGAGTGCTGGGGGGATATCTGGGGTGTAGAGGGGTCAGAGTGCTGGGGGGATATCTGGGGTGTAGAGGGGTCAGAGTGCTGGGGGGATATCTGAGGTGTAGAGGGGTCAGAGTGCTGGGGGATATCTGGGGTGTAGAGGGGTCAAAGTGCTGGGGGGATATCTGGAGTGTAGAGGGGTCAGAGTGCTGGGGGATATCTGGGGTGTAGAGGGGTCAGAGTGCTGGGGGGGATATCTGGGGTGTAGAGGGGTCAGAGTGCTGGGGGGGATATTTGGGGTGTAGAGGGGTCAGAGTGCTGGGGGGATATCTGGGGTGTAGAGGGGTCAGAGTGCTGGGGGGATATCTGAGGTGTAGAGGGGTCAGAGTGCTGGGGGATATCTGGGGTGTAGATGGGTCAGAGTGCTGGGGGATATCTGGGGTGTAGAGGGGTCAGAGTGCTGGGGGGGATATCTGGGGTGTAGAGGGGTCAGAGTGCTGGGGGGGATATCTGGGGTGTAGAGGGGTCAGAGTGCTGGGGGGGATATCTGGGGTGTAGAGGGGTGAGAGTGATGGGGGGATACCTGGGGTGTAGAGGGGTCAGAGTGCTGGGGGGATACCTGGAGTGTAGAGGGGTCAGAGTGCTGGGGGGATATCTGGGGTGTAGAGGGGTGAGAGTGATGGGGGATATCTGGGGTGTAGAGGGGTCAGAGTGCTGGGGGGGATATCTGGGGTGTAGAGGGGTCAGAGTGCTGGGGGGATATCTGGGGTTTAGAGGGGTGAGAGTGATGGGGGGATATCTGGGGTGTAGAGGGGTCAGAGTGCTGGGGGGATATCTGGGGTGTAGAGGGGTCAGAGTGCTGGGGGATATCTGGGGTGTAGAGGGGTCAGAGTGATGGGGAGATATCTGTGGTGTAGAGGGGTTAGAGTGCTGGGGGGATATATGGGGTGTAGAGGGCTCAGAGTGCTGGGGGATATCTGGGGTGTAGAGAGGTCAGAGTGCTGGGGGGATATCTGGGGTGTAGAGGGGTCAGAGTGCTGGAGGGGATATCTGGGGTGTAGAGGGGTCAGAGTGCTGGGGTTTAGAGGGGTCAGAGTGCTGGGGGAATATCTGGGGTGTAGAGGGGTCAGAGTGCTGGGGGGATATCTGGGGTGTAGAGGGGTCAGAGTGCTGGGGGGATATCTGGGGTGTAGAGGGGTCAGAGTGCTGGGGGATATCTGGGGTGTAGAGGGGTCAGAGTGCTGGGGGGGATATCTGGGGTGTAGAGGGGTCAGAGTGCTGGGGGGGACATCTGGGGTGTAGAGGGGTCAGAGTGCTGGGGGGATATCTGGGGTGTAGAGGGGTCAGAGTGCTGGGGGGGATATCTGTGATGTAGAGGGGTCAGAGTGCTGGGGGGATATATGGGGTGTAGAGGGGTCAGAGTGCTGGGGGGATATCTGGGGTGTAGAGGGGTCAGAGTGCTGGGGGGGATATCTGGGGTGTAGAGGGGTCAGAGTGCTGGGGGGATATCTGGGGTGTAGAGGGGTCAAAGTGCTGGGGGGGATATCTGGGGTGTAGAGGGGTCAGAGTGCTGGGGGGATATCTGGGGTGTAGAGGGGTCAGAGTGCTGGGGGGATATCTGGGGTGTAGAGGGGTCAGAGTGCTGGGGGGATATCTGGGGTGTAGAGGGGTCAGAGTGCTGGGGGATATCTGGTCTGTTTACCTGCGCTGTCTGCATTGTAGGGGCCCCAAAGCATTATTTTGCACAGGGGCCCATGATGCTATTAAGACGGCCCTGGGAGGAGGTGGGGCTTTGTTACAGTGGAGGGCCACCAAACAGTTAAGACTGCAGTTGCATGACACAGCGGGAGACACCTGCTATTTGTAATCAAAAGGTACATGAGACTGCAGATGGGCACTGATGATACAGGTGGGCACAGTGAGAATACAGGTGGGCACTGATGATACAGGTGGGCACAGTAAGGCTGCAGATGGGCACTGATGATACAGGTGGGCACAGTAAGGCTGCAGATGGGCACTGATGATACAGGTGGGCACAGTGAGGCTGCAGATGGGCATTGTTTACCAGTAGCTGCTGCATTTCCCACCCTAGGCTTATACTCGAGTCAATACGTTTTCCCATTGTTTTGCGGTAAAATTAGGTTCCCTCTGCTTATATTTGAGTATATACGGTAATTAGCCTATTTAAACCATCAACCCAAGTATTCATTTTTATTTGTCTAGTGTTTCCCAATTGGATCATGTTACCTAAAACCCTACCGTTTAAAACTGTTGCCGGGGTGTACCTGTGGGGGCTCCTTTTCCCATCAGGGGACTGTGGGGTGTCTGGGCCCATATTTTTCTGTGGGAGTGTGCTTTGCCTCATGGAGGCCCTATTGGGCCTTCTCATCCACACCGCGGCATTTCGCCTCCATTTTGGCGCCGCCTGTCGCCATTTTTTTTATAGTCTGCTGCTTGCATTGGAAATTCCCATTGGCGGCCATTTTGTTGTGGTCGCACTATGGCGCAGATTGCTATTATGGTCGGCCATTTTACTGTGGCCATGCCCTGTTATCTCTGAGGCGTCCGGCGGCCATTTTGTGAGTAGGTTTGGCCTCTAGTGCTGGCTTCTACACAGCGCGCAGCACATATCTCCTCACAGATCCGGGCCTGGCTGCGGAACAGGACCCCGGTTCTGTGTTGTCAGAGGATGTGGACCAGGACCTTCCTTGTGAGGAAGACTCCTCGCTTGGGTCAGTACAGGACAGGGCACTTGTTAGTGCGCTTATCAGTGATGTAAGGGACTCCCTTAAGCTGCATAGTGCAGCTGAGGCATCCTCTGAGGGCTCAGTCTTTTTTGGGTCCCACAAGTCGGACCGCTCTGTGAAGGTTTTTCCTCATGTGTCCTTTTTTGACAAGTTCATTGATAAGGAATTGGAAAAGCCGCGGAAGTCCTTTGTAGTTCCTCTGCGCCTGGCGGTCCGTTACCCTTTTGAAACAATGGGCTTCTCCCCCCGTAGTTGAGCCCCCCGTTGCCCGGTTAAATAAGGTGACAACTCTTCCTATAGACGGGACCCCTGCCTTCAAGGACCATACTGATAGGAGGTCCGAGGTGCTGACCCGCTCCATGTTTACCATGCTGGGGTCTGCATTGCGGCCTATTATGGCTGCAACCTTGGTGTCTCAGACACTCACTGAATGGGCAAATGTTTTGCACCAGACCGTGGAGGAGCACCAACTCCCTCCCGAATATATTAAGACTGGCTGACCAGTTGGCCCAGGGCCTTGTGTATGTCTGTGATGCTACACTGGATGCGGCCCCCCTGATATTCAGAGCTTCTGATTCGGCAGTGGTTTATTGCGCCGCCTGATTTGGCTGAAATGCTGGTCTGCTGACCAAGCATCCAAAAAAGCCCTGGCAGATTTACCCTTCAAGGGTGGGAGGCTTTTTGGTACCTCGCTGGATGACATTATCAAGGATGTCACTGGGGGTAAGAGCACTCTCCGCCCTCAGTCCAAGGTGAGGGAGCCGCGCCGTAAGCCGGGTCCTTCGTTTCCCACTCAGAAGTAGTATTTTTGTCAGTCAAGGCCCGCGGGTAAACCCTCCCAGGCCAACAAAGGCTCAGCTGGGGGACAGAAACGTTCCTGGGAACGTAAGCCAAACAAGCCGGCATCCAAACCCGCCACTGCATGAAGTCTTGCCCCCGCCCGACTCTGGGGTGGGGGGACGGCTTTGCAGGTTCACGGCTCGGTGGACCTCCCTGCTCTCCGACCAGTGGGTCTGCGAGGTGGTCTATAATCGGGGTACAAGATCGAGTTTCTTTCCTATCCACTGAACAGATTCTTTCCCTCAAGTCTCGTTCTCCTTCCGGCTCGTCGGTCTGCCCTACTAGTGGCAGTGCAGGACTTGCTAAGTAGCGGGGTAATTTTACTTGTTCCGCAGGACGAGAGGTTTTAGGGTTTTAATGCAAATCTGTTTGTGGTCCCGAAGAGGGACGGAGTCCATCCAATTTTGGACCTCAAAGCCCTAATTGCCTTCGTGAGAGTACAGAAGTTCCCCATGGAATCCATTCGCTCGGTGGTGGCTGCGCTCCATCTGGGGGACTTTCTGGCGTCCTTGGACATCAAGGATGCACACTTGCATGTCCACATTTGCGCAAGTCACCAGAGGTTTCTGCGCTTTGCGATAGGGGAAGACCACTATCAGTTTGTGGCCCTTCTTTTTGGACTAGCGTCGGCACCAAGAGTTTTCACCAAGGAACTCGCACCGATCCTAGCTTTGCTGAGACAGCGAGGCATTGCCATCGTGGGCTACATAGACGATCTTCTTCTGAGAGCAGCTTCTGGCTCAGGATTAGAGGTGGGTGTGTCTATAGCCAGTCAGACCCTCCAAGAATTTGGGTGGGTGTTAAACATTCAGAAGTCGGTCCTGGTACAGACTCAGTGTTTGGAGTACCTAGGGTTGATTCTGGACTCCGGAGGCGAGAGTCTTTCTTCCCCTGGAAAAATTGCAGACTCTTCAGTCTGCGGTGAAGCTGTTGGCATCCCGCAAATGGTCGTCTCTCCGTTTTTGCATGCAAGTCCTGGGGCTGATGGTAGACTCCTTTGAGGGAGTACCGTATGCCCCGTTCCACACTCGAGTATTAAAGAGGGAGATCCTGTCCATTGTCTCTGGATCGTCAGATTCAGGTAAGCCACCTAATTAGAGTCTCCCTGAATTGGTGGCTGAGATCCCCGGCTCTTCAGTCCGGGAAGTCGTTTCTTCCCTTCCAATGGACGGTGATCACGACGGACGGCAGCCTCACGTAGAACCAGAGGCCCAGATTCACGTAGATCAGCGCATTTTTATGCAGGCGTAGCGCATCTCTTTTCCGCTACGCCCGCGCAACTCAGAGAGGCAAGCATGGTATTCAAAAAACAAATGCGCTCACCGTTGCTTAACGTAAATTGGTAGGCCTAATTCAAAGTAGTAAGGAAGTGGGCGTGTTCCATTTAAATGAAGCATGACCCCATGCAAATGAAAAGCCGAACGAACGGCGCATGCGCCGTGACGTGGACGTATGTCCCGCACCCCTATGCGCATGCTAACAACTACGCCCGGCGTAACCCCTGAGATACGCCGGCCCACTGCCTACGCCCAGAGCATAAATACGCCCGTCGAGCGCAAAAGTACACCCGTTTGTTTGGTTGTGGTGTAGGTACTTTGGTGTAGGTACTTTTGCTTTGAGGCATGTCTGCTCCAGCGTCTGGGAAGGAGAGGAGGGAGAAGAATTTCTCCGCACAGGAGAGGGAGATTGTCATCGCGGCCATGTCCAGGTATGATGTGTACCTCCATGGGGCAGAGAGTGGCACAACCAGTAAGGCCTGGAAGGAGGAGATCCTGCAGGAGATAACCACACAGATCAATGCTCTTGGTCATGAGGTAAGGACCGCCAAGGACATTTTAAAGAAAATCAATGACCTGCGTCGTGTGGTTAGAGAGAAGCTGGGCACGATGAGGAGGCATGCCAGGGGCACTGGAGGTGGACTAGCCACTGCTATTACACTCTTTCTTGATGAGCAGGTGGTTGCCAGATGCCTTCAGAGGGAGCAAGTTGAGGGCCTGGTGGGCTATGACTCCTTTGAACAGGCCCTGAGGACAGGTAAGTGTGTTTTATTTCCTATCCGGTGTGTAGCATGTGAGGGGGTACAAGGGAACATGTGACAAGTGTGTGGGTCCACCAACATGTGAATGCTTTGTGTCATCCACAGATGTGCTGGAAGGAGCTGGGCCGTCGTTGGCTGCTGGGCGACCCACGCCATCCCAGCAGGAGAGTGCCCACACCTCTTCTCTGGAGGAAGTTGAGGAGGAGCCAGTGGGCATTGAGGGAGATGTCTACCTCCAGGAGGAGTACACCATCCCTGGATCCTCCCAAACTAAGGTGACCAAATTTTTAAATGAAATCTGGGGACATCTTTTTTTTTTTTTACTAGTAGTAGCAGCAATCAGCGACCCTCTGCCCGTCGCCACCTGCCTCACAGCCTGTCAAGTCTTACTCTCTGGGCCCAGGCTACTACTGGGTGGGGAGTGGAGGAAGATCCCTCTGCCAGGGAAGGCGAGGAGATAAGCTGGCAGGCAGCTGCCGGGGACTTGAGCCAAGGCAACGGAAGAAATATTCCCTCTACTTCGACCAGCACATGATCATCAGAAAGGGGCACAGATAATGGGAAAAATACAACCCCTAAGTTAGTAGGAGTGGCTATCATTCAGATTTTTTTTTTTTTTATTATTCTGCACTGACTGTCTTTGAAATTGCCCCAGTCCCTGTTCAAATCCAATCTGGGGACAAAACCAGGGACAGACTTGGCCTGGGGACAGTGCCATCAATCAGGGGACTGTCCCCTGAAAATGGGGACGTCTGGTCACCCTATCCCAAACCACCTCCCCCATCAGGGATAGCCCCCCAAGGGCCTCCTCCCCCATCAGGGAAACCTCCTCAAGGTCCTCCCCATACAGCCGGCCCCAAGCCTCTCCTGCCCCCAGGAAGGCTACGCGCAAGACCAGGGGTGATCCTGATGCCCTGGAGGAAAATCTTGCGAGGGACAAGGCCCGGCAGACCCGCCATATGGGTGCTATAGCGGGTGACCTGCGTCGTGTGGCAGAGAGCCTGGCCTCCTCGGCCCAGACTGAGGCTGCCTGCACCCTGGCTGTTCAGCGTGCCCTCACACTGCAGGCTGATCAGAGTACCTCCAGCTCTGACAGCCTGCAGGATGTGAGTGCAAACTGCACTGCCATAGTGACCTGCCTTGGGGAGCTGCAGGCCACCACATCAGGCCTTGTGACAGAGGTCAGGAGCTCTACAGGCGCCAGCTGCGGAACAACCCCACCTGCCAGCTGCGGATACAGGCTGCGACAAATGTGGTACTCACCCGTATTGTCCTTGCATTGGAGGGCAGGCAGCCAGCCAGGGAGAGACCAGGGGATGATCCTCCTCCAGATGCCCCACGCCCCCACCTGAGGCTCCCCCCAGGCAACTGAGCAGCAGGAGCCGTGGCACCAGGCGTAGCCCACGTCAGGGCAGATGAGTGCCTTTTTTTTTTATGCTCAGGTTATGAGTTTTTATTTTATTTATTTATGTGCTCAAAATATGTTTTTTCTTTCTCGTACATCACGGGACACAGAGCAGCATATTCATTACTATATGGGTTATATGGAGTACCTTCAGGTGTGGACACTGGCAATCTCAAACAGGAAGTCCCCTCCCTATATAACCCCCTCCCCTAGAGGGAGTCCCTCAGTTTTGTAGCAAGCAGTATGCCTCCTAAAAATTTTCCCCAAAAGAGGGGTGGGAGCTCTGTGTCCCGTGATGTACTCCAAGAAAAGGATTTTACAGGTAAGCTGTATTAAAAAATCCCTTTTTCTTTCTCGTACATCACGGGACACAGAGCGGCATATTCATTACTATGTGGGATGTCCGAAAGCAATGCTTTAATGAGGGGAGGGAGACATCTTCCAAAAAAGGATTTAATTTAGAGGTATACTCAAATACTAGTAAATCCAACTTAAACAAGAAATGTAAATCTCAAATCAAGTCAAGGGAGCCCCCTCAGATCCTGAGGAGCTTGAATCGCGGCCTGTAGTACTGACTGCCCAAAGGCTGTATCCGCATTCCTTCTTACGTCCAATTGATAAAATTTTGTAAACATGTGGACTGACGACCACGTTGCTGCCTTGCATATTCGAACCATAGAGATCTGATGGTGTGCTGCCCAGGAGGTGCCCATGGCCCTGGTAGAATGGGCCTTTACCGACAAAGGAGGAGGCAACCTCTTCAAACCGCAGGCATGAACGATTAATTGTTTAATCCATCTTGCGATGGTGGATCAAGCAGCTGCCTGACCCATCTTGGGCCCTTCCGGTAAAACGAACACCACATCTGTTTTCCGAACTTTCTCTGTAGCTTTAAGATAGGCCTTTATGGCCCTGACAATATCCAACGTATGCAGCAACCCCTCCTTTCTAGAGGTGGGTTTTGGAAGAAGGATGGAAGTACCACATCCTGGTTCAGGTGGAAACTGGATATAACCTTTGGTAGAAAGGAAGGATGAGGACGGAAACCCGCCCTATCCTTATGTAAAATGAGATATGGTTCCTTACAAGATAAGGCTGCCAATTCCGATACTCTCCTGGCCGAAACTATGGTGATCAGAAATACAGACTTTCTAGTCAGTAAAACCAAAGGTACCTCAGCCAACGGCTCAAAGGGTTGTTTCTGTAGAGTTGACAGAACAAGATTTTTCGCCAGTGTCTTAGGCCGCGTACACACGGCAGAGAACCTCGACGGGCAGAACACATCGTTCCGCCCGTCGAGGTTCTCTCCCGGCCGTCGAATTCGGCGACCCGCCCGTCGGGAATGGCAACCAGCCATTCTTCCAGGCGGGCCGTCGAGGAAATAGAGAGCGTGCTCTCTATTTCGGCTCGACGGGCTTCCCGACGGGAAGCTTGCTGAGACCGTACACACGGCCGAGGTCCTCGCTGGAATGTGCATTCCAGCAAGGTTCTCGCTGATTTTCAGCGAGAACCTCGGCCGTGTGTACGGCGCCTCAGGTGTTGGTCACGGAAAAGCTTTGCCTCCACATCCTTGGGATTAAGGCGGGCTAACCGGATCTGTCCAAGGAGCCTCAGTGCCAAAGTGGACAGTACCCGGGCCCCAAACCGTGGGGTTTTGCCTATAATGCTCCTCTTTAGAGGGCTGGACCCTGGGCCCAGGACTTGGAGTTTTCTAAACCAAAGATCCTGTTTGCCAGGGTGCTGTATAGGTCCAGGACAGCGGCTCCTTCCAGGACCCCAGTGCCTGAAGGTCTACTACGCTACCCAAAGAGATGGGAGAAGATTGGACCGTTTTGCAAAACGTCCTGCGGCATGGAGCAGGTAAGAGGGGAGCCTGCGGGACTTGGTTCGACAGCAGGCTCTCCAGGGGAGATCTTAAGGGGGGTAGCCTGAGTATGCTCTGCATTGGCACCATGGTCACTATGTCTGATGGACAGGATGCCCTGAAATGTTTCCCCCCCATCACTTGATCCCCCTACCTATCTATGTATGTTTGCTGGCTACCTGCTGCTCGCTGGTTGAAGATCTTTTAAAAAAAAAAACAGATCTGTCTCTAGGCTAAAGGGACTCCTTAGGGGCCTGTTTTAGCCTTACCTTGCCGGGATTCAAAATCTGCCGCCTGATGCGTCCTCCAAACCTGCATTCCTGGGCTCCAGAGTGCGTCTCCTCCTGGGCTCTCCTCCCCCGACAGTCGCGCGCGCGCGTGCACGCGCGCATGCATATAGAAAATTTTCGCGCCGTTCGGGAGGGGGGGGGGGGGGCGGGGAGCGTGACTGCAATGTAGAGTGGGCGTGCCTTCAATTGCTGTTATACACAGCAGGCGCGTTCTTAGCTCAGTTCAAAGCTGAGCTGGAGAGAGAGGACGTAGAGATGGCAGCACAGTGACTCCCGGTGGCGAGAAGGGGTACTACATGCTGGAGTCAGCTCCAATACTTTTTGTTAAGCCAAAATCCCCTTGGCAACAGGTTGAATGCTGGCAAACATGTTGGGGGTGGGGCTGTATGTGGTGAATAATATTATAAAGGAAAACATACTGAGCCCCACCGTTTTTGGGCATTAGTGATCCTATTGTCCCCTAAACCTTATTTTTTTGTACTCCTGGCTATAACAGTCTGTTGTTGTAAGCGGAGTCCCTCGGTTTTGTATTATGGCTTCCAAGGGTTCAGGATCAAAACACAAAAAAAAAAAAAAAAGGCAAAGACAAAGGGGTTCCTCCTCTGGTTCGGATGATATGCCAATACTTTCCCCACAGGTTATTCCTATAGGGGTCACCCTGGATATGCCATTAAGGGGGTCTGGTGCTGAGGCTGGCCCAGGTCGGCCCAACCCTGTGTTATCACAGAGGAGATGCTAGCCGTCACCCTAGGGGGGCTAGAGAAAAAAAAAAAAAAAAAAAAAAAGTTTAACAGCTATGATCGCTGGCTCTTTTTTTCTGGCAAGAAGCGGACTAGATCCCCATCGCCAAAAGGGACAGAACCTAGAGGATCTACCACTGAAGAATCGTTTTCAGCCTCCCAGACGGAGAGTCTGTGGGTCCAGTCTTTGACAGACATGGTCCGCTCGGCATTTAATTTGCCATTTCCAGAGCCTCAGGTTCCTGCGGTATCCTCTTTGGGTTCTTTTAAAAGCGCCTTTAAGCAACGCAGCTTTTCCGGTCCATCCTCTGTTAGAGGAATTGGTTTTTCCAGGATTGGGACGACCGGACAGAATTTTTTCTGCCGCCTAAAGCTGACGAGAGGGTAGTCTTTATGCACGTCTGCCAGGAAATATTTGTGCTTGCAGGCACTCTTTCCCCTGACCAAGTGCTCTTTAAAAGGGGCCCGGATGGCTCAGTCAGTAGAGCATCGGACTTTTGGTCTGAGGGTCCAGGGTTCAGGTCCCGGTTCGGGCACTGCTTTTCAACTACCCGTGAGGTCCTTGAGGCCACATCTCCCGGAAAGCGCCCGATCTCGTCTGATCTCGGAGGCTAAGCAGGGTCGGGCCTGGTTAGTGCCTGGATGGGGACCACCTGGAAGGTTTTCTGTTATTTACCCTATGGAAAAGACATTTTTCTAAGAAAGGGGGCGCTCCCAACTGTAGACGCAGCCATCTCATGGGTGAATAAATCATTAACTGGCCTAAGGGGAAACATACAAATGTTTAAGGTCCCGGTCGATAAACGTTTAGAGACACTTTTTCCAGCATCCTTGGCTACAGCCAGCAGTGGCTGCAATTGGAGTTTTGTCAGGCGTTAAAGAACCAGACAAAACAGATGCTTAAGACATCCCTGCCCAATAGGCAGAGGAGTTATTGGATATTCCCAGAGCTCTGTGCTTTGCGGTAGAGGTTATAAAAAGACTCCATCCAGCAGGCGTCTCGTTGTCACTATTTTTAGTGCATATGAGAAGGCTCTTATGGTTGAAGAACTGGGCGGCCGAGCCCATGTAAAAGACTGCTGGCAGGTTTGCCCTTCAATGGAAAGATCTGGATAAATACATTCAGACTGTTTCAAGTGGCAAAAGTACCCCCTTTTACCAGTCAAAGGAAGTTCCGGGGTCCTGCGTTTAAAAGGCAGCTCCCCCCTGTTCCGGGGCCCTCAAATTTCCAGGCAGTACGGACCTCCTACGCGATCAAACTTTTAACAATGGATCGTAAGGACAGGCCTCTGGGGATCGATCCCCGACGGAGAGGGTCCGATCATCTGTGGCCACAGGCTACAGATTAGAATTTCTAAAATTTCCTCCACAAGGAAGGCCTCAATGCGGGCAGCAATGGATCACCTGCTTTACCAGGGCATAATGGTAGAGGTACCAGCCCAAGAACAGGGGCTAGGTTTCTATTCCAATCTGTTTGTCATACCAAGGCTCATCGGCAATGTCAGACCAATTTTGGACCTAAAAGGTTTAAATGCTTACCTAAGGGTTCGCTCTTTCCGGATAGAATCCGTTTGGCCAGCAGCCGCCACACTCCAGAAGGATCGGGCTTCTATAGACATAAAGGAGGGTTACCTTCATGTACCAATTCTTTCAGCCACATCAAATACTTTTGTTTTTACGCTTCGCAGTGATACAGCGTCACTTCCAATTCGTGGCGCCCCCCTTCGGGCTGGCTACGGCCCCCGGGTATTCACGAAGGTCCTAGCTCCAATTCTAGTCAGCCTAAAGGATCCAAGGGATCTCGGTCCTAGCATACCTGGACGACCTCTTAATCATAGATCACTCGCTTCCTTGGTGGAATGCGTAGTAGCCCTCATGGTTCAGTACCTCGAGAGGTTCGGCTGAGTCCTAAACCGGGGAAAGATCAGCATTTCAACCTACAAAGCAGTTGGAATATCTCGGCATGAGATTAGACACAGAACAGAAGATGGGTGTTCCTGCCCCTGGTAAAGGTCGAGGCTATGAAAAGATTGATTCAGTTGGTTCTAAGCAAAAGAGAACCAACTATTCGCCTATGTATGCGATTACTAGGCAAACTAATGGCCATGTTCGAGGCGATACCACACGCTTCCACACTCGTGTCCTACAGACAGCAATTCTAGCAGATTGGTTCTGCCCAGTGGTCTGGAAGGCTGGAGAGTGGTCTTGAACGGGTTCACTCGCCAAGGAACTT
Source organism: Rana kukunoris (assembly GCA_029574335.1). Lineage (NCBI taxonomy): Eukaryota > Metazoa > Chordata > Amphibia > Anura > Ranidae > Rana > Rana kukunoris. The sequence goes on along the minus strand of JAJQKJ010000948.1, from coordinate 18,864 downwards.
GGGCAGAGGCGGAGAGGCAGCTGCCCATCAAGGTCTGGGAGATCAGAGCGGCTTGGCTAGCCCTCCTGGCATAGACATCCAGATTACAGGGGTCCTCGGTGAGAAGTCATTCAGACAATGCCACAGCGGTGGCATATATGTGAACCACCAAGGGGGAACCAAGAGTCAAGCCACTCAGAGTGAGAGGAGCTTGGTTTTTCGGTGGGCAGAGGTTTATGTACCCTGCATATCGGCGACATTCATTCCCGAGGTGGACAACCTGCAGGCGTACTTCCTAAGTCGCCAAACCCTATCGCCGGGGGAGTGGTCTCTGCATCCACAAGTTTTTTCAGACAATCTGCCAGAAGTGGGGAGTGCCAGACGTGGAGGTCATGGCATCAGGATTCAACAAGAAGCTAGACAGGTTCATGTCTCGAACGAGGGACCCTATGGCCTGCGGAACTGATGTGTTGGTTTGCCCTTGGCATCAATCATAACTTCTATATGCATTTCCCCCGCTGCAGTTACTACCCCGCCTGTGGCGCAGGATCATAGCACAGGCCGGTTATCCTGGTAGCCCCAGCTTGGTGCCGGAGGGCATGGTACTCACTAGTCCTAAAATTGGCAGCGGGAGGCCCTTGGACTCTTCCTCTAGGGCCAGACCTACTCTCACAAGGCCCGATCCTCCACCCTGCATTACGGCATCTAAATTTGACGGCCTGGCGGCTGAATCCCTGATTCTCAGGGGTAGAGGTCTGTCTAGGCAGGTAATCCCTACCCTCATTAAGGCTAGAAAGCCGGCCTCCAGGGTAATTTTGTTACAGGGTTTGGAGGGCCTACGTAGGCTGGTGTGAGGCTAAGAGATGGGTTTCCCACAAGTATACCATTGATAGAGTATTAAGTTTTCTCCAGCTAGGAGTGGATACAGGCCTGGCATTAAGCACGATCTAGGGACAGATTTCAGCCTTATCAGTGTGGTTTCAGAGGCCGCTGGCCGCCCACTCGCTGGTTAAGATCTTCGTACAGGGAGTCTTGCGTGTTAATCCTCCGGTCAAATCACCACTTTGTCCATGGGACTTAAATCTTGTTCTGTCAACTCTACAGAAACAACCCTTTGAGCCGTTGGCTGAGGTACCTTTGGTTTTACTGACTAGAAAGTCGGTATTTCTGATCACCATAGTTTCGGCCAGGAGAGTATTGGAATTGGCAGCCTTATCTTGTAAGGAACCATATCTCATTTTACATAAGGATAGGGCGGGTTTCCGTCCTCATCCTTCCTTTCTACCAAAGGTTATATCCAGTTTCCACCTGAACCAGGATGTGGTACTTCCATCCTTCTTCCAAAACCCACCTCTAGAAAGGAGGGGTTGCTGCATACGTTGGATATTGTCAGGGCCATAAAGGCCTATCTTAAAGCTACAGAGAAAGTTCGGAAAACAGATGTGGTGTTCGTTTTACCGGAAGGGCCCAAGATGGGTCAGGCAGCTGCTTGATCCACCATCGCAAGATGGATTAAACAATTAATCGTTCATGCCTGCGGTTTGAAGAGGTTGCCTCCTCCTTTGTCGGTAAAGGCCCATTCTACCAGGGCCATGGGCACCTCCTGGGCAGCACATCATCAGATCTCTATGGCTCGAATATGCAAGGCAGCAACGTGGTCGTCAGTCCACATGTTTACAAAATTTTATCAATTGGACGTAAGAAGGAATGCGGATACAGCCTTTGGGCAGTCAGTACTACAGGCCGCGATTCAAGCTCCTCGGGATCTGAGGGGGCTCCCTTGACTTGATTTGAGATTTACATTTCTTGTTTAAGTTGGATTTACTAGTATTTGAGTATACCTCTAAATTAAATCCTTTTTTGGAAGATGTCTCCCTCCCCTCATTAAAGCATTGCTTTCGGACATCCCATATAGTAATGAATATGCCGCTCTGTGTCCCGTGATGTACGAGAAAGAAAAAGGGATTTTTTAATACAGCTTACCTGTAAAATCTTTTTCTTGGAGTACATCACGGGACACAGAGCTCCCACCCCTCTTTTGGGGAAAATTTTTAGGAGGCATACTGCTTGCTACAAAACTGAGGTACTTCCTCTATGGGAGGGGGTTATATAGGGAGGGGACTTCCTGTTTGAGATTGCCAGTGTCCACACCTGAAGGTACTCCATATAACCCATATAGTAATGAATATGCTGCTCTGTGTCCCGTGATGTACTCCAAGAAAAAGATTTTACAGGTAAGCTGTATTAAAAAATCTTTTTTTTTTGTATCTGCACGCGGTGAGGAGTGCAGGCTACAGTGTGACCGGTGTGTGAATGTGGGGGTGACATTCCTGCCTGTAAGGGGTGTCACCCTGGGTCGTCGGGGAGAGGTTATCCCCACGACCATGTGAATGTGGTATGAATGGACAGCAACATGATTGGTGCCTTGGCGTGGCGTTGCTGCTCCCAAGTCCTGCATGGTGGACTTGGGCTAATCCAATGTGAGGTGGATGTGGTGTGTGTGTGAGCGGTGTGTCTGGCTGGTAATTTCATCATGCAGGGCTGTGGCTAATTCCAGGATGGCATCAGGGCTGAATCTGAAGATGCGATACACCTCCGATTCCCCCATGCCAAAGACGTTAATGCACGTTCGGTATATCCTCTCCTGTGCCCCCCTCCGTGCCTGTGGACACAGTAGTAGTGCTATGACCATGGCTGTCCCTGGCATGTTGGCATACAGATTAGAGGTCGACCGATATATCGGCCGATATTTGGCCATTTTGGAGAAATCGGCATCGGACGATTTTTATCCAAATCGTGCCGATATTTTACAATTTTCGCTAGCGATGCCACGGCTCCGGAGCTAGGCCAGACTCGCGGCCTTTCCTGATGCTGTGACCGCAGCGGCAATCCCACAGAGGGGCCCGCGCTCGTGGGACACACACCGCTCTGGTGTCTGTAATACGGGGGGCGGGGGGGTGTCTATACTGGAGGGAGAGGGGGTCTGTACTGAGGGTGTGACACCATTTTTTTGCACCAGTGCCACCTGCCAGTGCCACTTGCCATCCAGTGCCATCTGCCAGTAACAATACCAGTGCCACCATCCAGTGCCAATTAGTGCCACCTTCCATCCAGTACCATCCGCCAATGCCACCTGCCAGTGCCAATACCAGTGCCACCATCCAGTGCCAATTAGTGCCACCTTCCATCCAGTGCCATTCGCCAATGCCCCCTGCCAGTACCAATACCAGTGCCACCATCCAGTGCCAATTAGTGCCACCTTCCATCCAGTGCCATCTGCCAATGCCACCTGCCAGTGCCAATACCAGTGGCACCATCCAGTGCCAGTAAGTGCCACCTTCCATCCAGTGCCACCTACCAGTGCCAACTAAAGCCATCAGTGCCACCTGCCAATGCCAACCAGTGCTTACTATTTCCACCTGCCAGTGCCAACCAGTGCCACTTGCCAGTGTCACCTGCCAGTGCCATCTGCCAGTGCCAACCAGTGCCATCTGCCAATCAGTGCCACCTGCTAGTACCATCTTTCAGTGCCATCCAGTGCAACCTGCCAGTGCCAATAAGTGCCTTCTGCTAGTGCCATCTTCCTTCCAGTGCCATCCAGTGCCACGAGCCAGTGCCACCAATAAAAAATTAAAATCGGCCTAAAATATCGGCCGAAAAATCGGCATCATATATCGGCCATCGGCCGCCCAGATTTCTAAATATAGGCATCGGCATCGGCCAGAGAAAAACCCATATCGGTCGACCTCTAATACAGATGTGTTGTCCTGCAAGTGTAGTTGGTCAGCTTGTTCAGCTTGTCCGTAACGGTGCTGCTGCTCTCCAGCTGACCTGTGCACATCTGTTGCTGACTTACCCCTGCTTTGAGGGGTAACTTTAGGCCGGACGTACAACTTAAGCGCACCGCACTCAGCCAGCGCCGGGCGCAAATACGTTTGTAAAACCGGCGTATCTCCCTCATTTGCATATTTAAATAGAAAATCAATGGGCGTGCCAGATGCATCTGGCGTAACTATGCGCCCACGATACGCCGGCGTAGACAAGTTACGTCGGGCGACTGAAGCCTATTTTTTGGCGTATCTTGTTCTGTGCACAGATACGACGGCACGTATTTACACTTACGCGGCGCATCTCAAGATACGTCGGCGTAAGTGCTTTGTGAATCCGGACCAGAGTGTCAGAACTGGCACGGGCCTGAAGTGGTTAAAAGATGTTCTTGTGCACAAAAGCGGACATATAAGGACCTCCCCTTTAATAATCGCATTGAAATCCTCATTTGTTTCCCATTCACCCTCTAATGGGAACAATGGCCCGGGTTCACAGACATTGGCGCATATTTATGCCGCCGTAGCGTATCTCTTTTAAGCTACGCCAGCGCAAAGAGGAGAGGGAAGCATGGAATTCACAAAGCAAATGCTCCCAACTCTGCGCCGGCGTAGCGTATATTTCGTAGGCGTAAGTGGAAGTGGGCGTGATCCATGTTAATGAAGCGTGACCCCATGCAAATGATGTGCCGGGCGCCAGACAAGTACTTAAAATGAACTGCGCATGTGTCGGGACGTGGACGTATCCCTGTGCGCATGCGCACAACCACGTCGGAACAACTGCCTAAGATACGCCGGATCACTGTGTACGCCGTGAACGTAACCTACGCCCAGCCAGTCCCACGTCGGCCCATATTCACAGACGTCCAACGTACAATACGTAGGCTTGTGTTCCCTGGTCCATACCTTTGCATGGGTTGCGCCTCATCTATGGGGAATAACTTTCCGCCGGACGTAAAACTTACGCAAACCGTCCAGTTTCACAACCACTTCCCGGACGTCAATTGACCATTGACCGGGCGCAGTGGCGTAGCGTGGGTTGTCGGCGCCCGGGGCCAGGCAAGAAATTTGCGCCCCCTAACCTGCGGACTTTTCACACTCCCTGAGTCCCTTCCTGCAATAGTACCGACCAGCCTGATTCCAATACTGACCACTGCACTGACCTACCCGATTCCTACATTGGCCACTACACTACTACACCACACACTGACCACTACACTGACAACTGCACAGTGACCATTACACTACACTGCACACTGGCCACTACACTAACAACTACACTGCACACTCACTGACCACTAACAACTACACTGCACACTCACTTACTACTACACTGCACACTCACTGACCACTAACAACTACACTGCACACTCACTGACCACTACACTGCACACTCAGTGACCCCTACACTACACTGCACACTGACCACTACACCACACATACTGACCACTACACTAACAACTACACTGCACACTCACTGACCACTAACAACTACACTGCACACTCACTGACCACTACACTGCACACTCACTGACCACTAACAACTACACTGCACACTCACTGACCACTACACTGCACACTCAGTGACCCCTACACTACACTGCACACTGACCACTACACCACACATACTGACCACTACACTAACAACTTCACAGTGACCATTACACTACACACTGACCACTACAACAACCTTTACACCACACACTGACCCCTACGCTACACTGCACACTGACCCCTATGCTACACTGCACACTGACCCCTACACTACACCCAGGGCAGGACTTAGGGTGGTGGGGGCCCCTGGGCTTGAGTGTTGAAGGGGCCCCCTGGAGCGAGGAGGGGATCATAGTTGTTGAGTGGGGGGGGCACAATTGAAGTTGTTGAGCGGGGGGGTGGATCGAAGTTGTAGAGCGGGGGGGGGCATTAAAGTTGTTGAGCGGGGGGGTGACTCTCATCTGTGCACGGAATGTGTCGGCTCTCTTCCCTTCAGCAGACATCCCCACACCGCTCCGGTTCCTCCTGGGGGAGGTTTTGCAGTTGTTCAGCGGAGGGGGGAGTGCCTCTCACCTGTCATTAGCCCGGCTGTCTGTCGGCTTTCTTCCCTTCAGCAGCCACAGTCCTCCACACAGCGCTCCGGTTCCTCCTGCTTCCGTACTGCCTCCTATTGCAGTGCGGGAAAATTAACCCTTTTGCGGGACTGCGGGAAGAAGCGGAAAGTCCCGCAGAATCCGTGCGTGTTGGGAGGTATGCGTAGGGTTATATATTATATATATATATATATATATTAAAAAAGGGGCCCTGGGGATCTCTGGGCCCTTTAATAAAAAGAGAAAAGAAACCTCTGGGCCCTTTAATAAAAAAAATATAAAAATAAACATTTATAAAAAATATAAAGAAAATGTAAATTTCTTTATAAAAAAAAAGGGGGGGGGGGTTGCCATCCGGGGGCCCTGGAGACCTCTGGGCCCTTTAATAATAATAATAATATATATATAAAAAACATTTTTTTTAATAAAAAATAAAATAAATAAAGTGGGGGTTGCTGTCCCTGGGACCTCCTAAAAAAATAAAAAAAATAAAACATTTATAAAAAATGCATAAAAAAGGGAGGTTCTTGCCTCCCCCCCATTCCCACTCACGTTGGAGGTTTACACGGTCCCCTACTCCAAGCACCACTCAATGGATGGGATTTCATGTACTTATTTTTCTATTCTGTGAGGTCTGTTGTGCTTCTCATGGCCTTTCGTATGTGTTCGACAAGATGTTACAGATGTTTCTTTGAAAACCGTTCACTGTTTATCGCTGTCATGCTACCCCAATTTTGCATTACTGTATGTAACTCTTATTTTATAAACTCAATAAAATTGTTTTAAAAAAAAAAAAAAAAAAGGGAGGTTGCCATCCAGGGGCCCTGGGACCTCTGGGCCTTTTAATAAAAAATGAAAAAATATAAACAAAAATAAAAAAATAAACATTTATAAAAAAAAAGGGGGGTTGCCACATGGGGCCCTGGGGACCTCTGAGCCCTTTAATTTAAAAAAAATATATATATATATATATATATATATATATATATATATATATATATATATATAAATAAAACATATTTTTTTTTATAGAAAATAAATAAAAAAAGTAGGGGTTGCTATCCTGGGCCCTGTGGACCTCCGGACCCCTAAAAAAAAAAAAAAAAAAAACTGTTGTTTTTTTTTTTTTTAAGAGGGGCCCCCTATTGGGTGGGGCCCATGGGCTTGAGCCCAGTCAAGCCCAGTGGTAAGTCCGGCCCTGACTACACCGCACACTGACCCCTACACTACACCACACACTGACCCCTACACCACACTGCCCCCTACACTACACTAACCACTACACACCACACTGATCACCAGAGCTGGTGCAAGGATCTTTGACGACCCTGACTCCACTTTACCCCTACACCCCTAAACTGACCCCCTGACACACCTACCTGACACATGCACTGATCCACCTGACTCCTACTTACTGCACTACTCCACATTAAATTGACCCACCTGACCCTTACACTGACCTACCTGACCCCTACACTGACCTACCAGACCCCTACACTGACTTACCTGACCCCTACACTGACCTACCTGACACCTACACTAACCTGACACCTACACAAACCCGAGCCCTACACTGACCTTCCCGACCCCTACACTGACCTACCTGACACCTACACAAACCCGACCCCTACACTGACCTACCCGAACCCTACACTGACCTACCTGACACCTACACAAACCTGACACCTACACTGACCTGACACCTACACTGACCTGACACCTACACTGACCCACCGACCTTAAACCTACCTGACACATACACAGACCCACCTGACTCCTACTTCCTGCACTACTCACACACATCGAACAGAGGTGACCTGGAAATACACACACACACACACATACACATATATATTGCATGGATAAAACATGCCAAAGTTTTAGCTATCAATGCCAATTTTTATATAATAATAATAATACACAAACAAAAAAAGCATTACATTAACACTACAGTTGTTAGTTTATAAGTCTGCAGTCCCTTAGTCCCTTAGTCCCTTAGTCCCTTAGTCTGCAGGACAATTTCCTCATTTCACTAACATGCCCCTTCCCATGTCTGTCTCATGGAATATGACACCAGGTATGGACAACAGTACAAGGGTTGCAACAGCAAGAAAATTGCCTTTTATTTTATTTTTTTACTTAAAAAATAAGCATCTGAACAAGGGCCAATCCTTGGGGGCGAACACAGCGTAGACTCCTTACCTCTGCTGGGTGTGCAGAATTGCCTTCGGAGTCCCCCCCCCAGCGCCACCCACCCGAGGCCATCCACAGATGCTGAACCTCCTTGCTCCCATCTCCACCGAGCTCCACACACAGAGCCGCACCACAGGGACAGGCGGAGAAGACATCGGTCTCCAGTGCTTGTCTCCCGCCGCCATGTTCAATGCTTCCCGGCGCACTCTGATTGGGCATATGGGGGTCATGTACAGCCCCACGCCGCACATGACCCCCATACGCCCAATCACAGGGCACCGCACACTAAACATGGCGGCCGCCAGAGATCGGGGACACAGGAAATAAAAATTATGAGGAGGCACATAATTTCGTGCCCCCCTAAATGTTGCGTCCGGGGCCACGGTCCCCACAGCCCCCCCCCCACGCTACGCCACTGACCGGGCGGGAAGTGGTTGAGAGCCCAGCCTGTGCCCCCGCGATCGGTCACAGGAGAGGAAGAACGGGGAGAGGTGAGTGTAAACACACCTTCCCCGTTCTTAATTGTGGCCAAGGTAATGACGATCACTGACGTCACACGTCCAGCCCCGCCCCCCTACAGTTAGAAACACATATAAGGTCACATTTAACCAATACAGTGCCCCCTAGTGGTGAACCCCTTCACTGTCAGTGCCATTTTCACAGTAATCAGTGCATTTTTATAGCACTTTTTGCTGTGAAAATGTCACAAAAATGTGTCAAAATTGTCCGATGTGTCCTCCATAATGTCGCAGTCTCGAAAAAAATATCGCTGATCACCGCCATTAGTAGTAAAAAGAATGTTTTACTAAAAATGCCATAAATCTATCCCCTATTTTGTAGACACTATAAATTTTGCGCAAACCAACCGATAAACGCTTATTGCGATTTTTTTTTTTTTTTTTTTTTTTACCAAAATAGGTAGAAGAATCCGTATCGGCCTAAACTGAGGAAAAACATATTTTTTTTAGATATTTTTTGGGGATATTTATTATAGCAAAATGTTAAAAATATTGAATTTTTTTTTCAAAATTGTCGCTCTATTTTTGTTTAATAGCGCAAAAAATAAAAACCGCAGAGGTGATCAAATACCACCAAAAGAAATTTCTATTTGTGGGGGAAAAAAAGGACGCCAATTTTGTTTAGGAGCCACGTCACACGACCGCGCAATTGTCAGTTAAAGCGACGCAGTGCCGAATCGCAAAAACTGCACGGGTCCTTTACCTGAGTAATGGTCCGGGGGCTTAAGTGGTTAAGGGGCGGGGTCGGAAAGCCGTCTAATTTATGTCGCTGCCCTAGGATGTGATGTCATGTTTTCTTTTTGTCACATTCTATTTACAAATCAATTTATTATGTCAGAATTACTTACGTTTGGTGACCTTTTTTGAAGAATTTTCTGCCATTTTCTCTGAAAAAAATAAATAAAATATTCATGATAAAATAAAATAGTCACACTGTATATGTTTTACTTTACATTAGAACGATAGGAAACACTTTTGTATTCCATTTTGGATAAAGTGTTATGACCCCTGTCAGTCCCCCCCCCCCCTCTGTGTCTGATTGGTGAGATTTCACTTCATTTCCTGTCCTAGAGACAAAACAGGAAGGAAATCCCTGCAATTCAAAGGAGATCTCTTGGGGCCCCCAGGTCACCGGAACTAGTATCCTCACTGGAAGATTTCCCATCTACAGTGGTACCTTGGACAGGGGGGTACAGGCAGTACACCTGTAAGGGGCCCGGAGGTCCCCAGGGGCCCGGATGGCAACCTCCCCCTTTTTTTTTTTAGGAGTCTGGAGGTCCCCAGGGGCCCGGATGGCAACCCCCCTTTTTTTATTTATTTTCTTATAATTTTTTTTTATATTTTTTTATATATATATATATATATATATATATATATATATATATATATATATATATATATATATATATATTATTATTAGGGGCCAGGATGGCACCCCCCCCCCCCCCCCCTTTTTTTAGGAGTCTGGAGGTCTCCAGAGCCCCTGATGGCAACCCCCCTTTTTTTATTTATTTTCTTAATAATTATATATATATATATTTTTTTTATAAGAAAATAAATAAAAAAAGGGGGGTTGCCATCCTGGGCCCCTAGTAATAATAATTAATATATATATATATATATATATATATATATATATATATATATATATATATATATATATATTTTTATATTACTAGGGGCCCAGGATGGCAACCCCCCTTTTTTTATTTATTTTCTTATAATTTTTTTAATATTTATATATATATATATATATATATATATATATATATATATTATATATTATATGTTATTATTAGGGGCCAGGATGGCAACCCCCCCCCCTTTTTTTTAGGAGTCTGGAGGTCTCCAGAGCCCCTGATGGCAACCCCCCTTTTTTTATTTATTTTCTTATAAAAAAAATATATATATATATAATTATTATTACTAGGGGCCCAGGATGGCAACCCCCTTATTTTATAAAGAAAAAAAAAATATATATATTTTTTCATTTTATATATATATATATATATATATATATATATATATATATATATATTTTTTAATTAAAAGGCTCAGAGGTCCCCAGGGCCCCATGTGGCAACCCCCCTTTTTTGTGTTATTAATGTTTATTTTTTTTATTTTTGTTTATATTTTTTTATTATTAACCCCTTCAATCCCGGGCTTTTTTACACACCTCAATACCGGGGGGCCTATTCTGGCACTTCTCTCCTACATGTACAAATCATCATTCTTTTGCTAGAAATCTACTCAGAACCCCCAAACAAACGTTTTTTTTTTTTTTAGCAGACACCCCAGGGAATAAAATAGCGGTCGTTGCAACTTTTTATCTTGCACGGTATTTGCACAATAATTTTTCAAACGCCTTTTTTTTGGGGGAAAAAAATAGTTTCATGAATAAAAAAAAAATAACAAAACAGTAAAGTTAGCCCAATTTTTTTGTACAATATGAAAGATGATGTTACGCCGAGTAAATAGATACCCAACATGTCACGCTTTAAAATTGCGCGCACTCCTGGAATGGCGCCAAACTTCGCTACTTAAAAATCTCCATAGGCGACGCTTTAACATTTTTTACAGGTTACCAGTTTAGAGTTACAGAGGAGGTCTAGTGCAAGAAATGTTGCACACGCTCTAACGCACGCGGCGACACCTCACATGTGGGGATTGGACGGCGTTTACATATGTGGGCGGGGCTTGTATGCGTGTTCGCTTCTGCACGAGAGCTACCGGGGACAGGGGCGTTTTGAAAAAAAAAAAAACATTTTTCATTTTATTTTTATTTTACCTCATTTTTTTTGACCACTTTTATTCCTATTACAAGGAATGTAAACATCCCTTAGAATAGGAATGGTGTGTGACAGGTCCTCTTTATGGAGAGAGGCGGAGTCAATAAGACCTTCCCCTCCCCCACATCTCTCCTCCAGGCTTACAAGCATGAAATCGGTGAAAAAAAAAAATCACGAGATATCATGCGGGAGGGGAAGTCCGATGGAGCCTACACACGGAATATCCGACCAAAATCTCACATGGAACATTTGTTGTCGGAAATTTCGATGGTGTGTACGCGGCATTGGATTTAACAGAATACAAAAACCGTGAGAAAAAAGACAGTCGTCACCGGGGGAAACGGCATGCATCTACCCTGTTATCCGCTACTTGTCATCCTACCACCAGGTGGCACCACTTTCCTACCTTGCTACAGCCTGCAAAAACGCATTTCAGGGAGGCGACACACCGGCCCCGCCCCCCGGTGACCCCCCCAAATAAAGTTTGCAGTTTTTGACCAGTGGCGTCACTAGGGTTGGTGTCACCCGGTGCGGGGGAAAAATGGTGTCACCCCCCCACCAACTATAGTTCCCCCTCTGTCACCCCCCCACCAACCCCCCTCCCACATAGACCCCCCTCCACTAACTACAAACCCCCCCCTCTACAGACAGACCCCCCTCCACTAACTACAAACCCCCTCCACTTACTACAGACCCCCCCACTAACTACAGACCCCCCTCCCACAGTACAGACCCCCCTCCACTAACTACAAACCCCCTCCACTTACTACAGACCCCCCTCCACTAACTACAAACCCCCTCCACTTACTACAGACCCCCCACCACTAACTACAGACCCCCCTCCCACAGTACAGACCCCCCTCCACTAACTACAAACCCCCTCCACTTACTACAGACCCCCCCTCCACTAACTACAAACCCCCTCCACTTACTACAGACCCCCCCACCACTAACTACAGACCCCCCTCCCACAGTACAGACCCCCCTCCACTAACTACAAACCCCCTCCACTTACTACAGACCCCCCTCCACTAACTACAAACCCCCTCCACTTACTACAGACCCCCCACCACTAACTACAGACCCCCCTCCCACAGTACAGACCCCCCTCCACTAACTACAAACCCCCTCCACTTACTACAGACCCCCCACCACTAACTACAGACCCCCCTCCCACAGTACAGACCCCCCCTCCACTAACTACAGACTCCCCTCCCTCAGGACAGACCCCCTCCCTCAGGACAGACCCCTCTCACTAAGTAAGTACAGACCCCCCTCCCTCAGTATAGACCTCCCCCCTCAGTCTAACTGTGTTGTCTTATTGCAGAGACACTGATCCTCTTCTGCCCCAATCTCTTCTTTCCCCCTCCGGCTGCACTACATGGGAGATTGGATCTAGCACATGTGCCGCTTCCATCTGCTGTCCCCCCCCCCCCGTGTGGCCCTTTCCCCTGCAGAGCTTCCCTCCTTTCCTCTCCAGTGGGTGTACAGACCCGGGAACTCAGCACAGGGATGGTGGGAACCCCTCATAATGGGCACAGCGGGTGTACAGACCCAGGAACTCAGCACAGGGATGGTGAGAACCCCTCATAATGGGCACAGCGGGTGTACAGACCCGAGAACTCAGCACAGGGATGGTGGGAACCCCTCATAATGGGCACAGCGGGTGTACAGACCTGGGAACTCAGCACAGGGATGGTGGGAACCCCTCATAATGGGCACTGCGGGTGTACAGACCCGGGAACTCAGCACAGGGATGGTGGGAACCCCTCATAATGGGGCCCGGGTGTACAGACCCGGGAATCAGCACAGGGATGGTGAACCCCTCATAATGGGCACAGCGGGTGTACAGACCCGGGAACTCAGCACAGGGATGGTGGGAACCCCTCATAATGGGCACAGCGGGTGTACAGACCCGGGAACTCAGCACAGGGATGGTGGGAACCCCTCATAATGGGCACAGCGGGTGTACAGACCCGGGAACTCAGCACAGGGATGGTGAGAACCCCTCATAATGGGCACAGCAGGTGTACAGACCCGGGAACTCAGTACAGGGATGGTGGGAACCCCTCATAATGGGCACAGCGGGTGTACAGACCCGGGAACTCAGCACAGGGATGGTGGGAACCCCTCATAATGGGCACAGCAGGTGTACAGACCCGGGAACTCAGTACAGGGATGGTGGGAACCCCTCATAATGGGCACAGCGGGTGTACAGACCCGGGAACTCAGCACAGGGATGGTGGGAACCCCTCATAATGGGCACAGCAGGTGTACAGACCCGGGAACTCAGCACAGGGATGGTGGGAACCCCTCATAATGGGCACAGCGGGTGTACAGAACCGGGAACTCAGCACAGGGATGGTGAGAACCCCTCATAATGGGCACAGCGGGTGTACAGACCCGGGAACTCAGCACAGGGATGGTGGGAACCCCTCATAATGGGCACAGCAGGTGTACAGACCCGGGAACTCAGCACAGGGATGGTGGGAACCCCTCATAATGGGCACAGCGGGTGTACAGACCCGGGAACTCAGCACAGGGATGGTGGGAACCCCTCATAATGGGCACAGCGGGTGTACAGACCCGGGAACTCAGCACAGGGATGGTGGGAACCCCTCATAATGGGCACAGCGGGTGTACAGACCCGGGAACTCAGCACAGGGATGGTGGGAACCCCTCATAATGGGCACAGCAGGTGTACAGACCCGGGAATTAAAAAATTCTGGAAAAAAACAATCAATTGCAGACTCACTGTGCCCATCAAACGCAGCCACTGTGCCCAAAATGTACTTACCTTGTCTTGGGTGGGCAGCAGGTGACAGCAGCAGGCGGTGAGCGGTTTTCTTCCATGTCTTCCCTGACCCCAATGTCTTTTCCCACCCGCTCCTCCTCTGCTATGATTGGATGCCTGATAAGCGTCTAATCACAGCGCCTGTCGTTTTAGCCAATCAGGTGACAGGTAACACAGACCTGGTGCACCCGATTGGCTGAGAGGCGGTTCAATGTTAGGAAAGTGCATTCCTTTGCTTTCCTAACATACAGCTGAGTGTTGCGCCCGCTTCTCACATTTTTTGGATGCCTATTAGAGCGAACGGCTCAAATCGGGCCCTTCCAAAAAACACCCCCACCGCTGTAAAATATTTTTTTATTTATTTTATTTTTTATATATTTTTTTATTTATTTTTTATTAAAGGGCCCAGAGGTCCCCAGGGCCCCGCATGGCAACCCCCCTTTTTTAATTTATTTTTTTATAATTTTTTGTTATTTTATTTTTTTTCATATTTTTTTTTTTAATTAAAGGGCCCAGTGATTTTTTTTTCCTGTTGATCAAAGGGCCCGGAGGTCCCCAGGGGCCCGGATGGCAACCCCCCTTTTTTTTTGTAATTTCTTTTTATAAAAATGTTTTTTATATATATATATATATATATATATTATTAAAGGGCCCAGAGGTCCCCAGGGCCCCGGATGGCAACCCCCCTTTTTTTAATTATTTATATATATATATATATATATATATATATTTTTCTTTTTTTTGTAAAGGCCCCCCCCCGCTTCTCAATTAGCGGCGCCACCCCCCCCGCTTCTCAATTCGCGGCAGCCCCCCCCCCCGCTTCTCTATTTCAGGCGGCACCCTCCCCCCCCCCCCGGTTCTCTGCTGCAGGGGGCCCATGCCTGAAGCTGTGTAAGGGGCCCCATAATACCTTATGGCGGCCCTGATGGGGAGACTTCACTTTTCATTGCCCCCCCTCAGGGTTGGGCCCGACTTGCTCCAATCAGGTTTCAATTGCTCACCTTCTGATCCGGTCTTGGTCTCTCTCTTCTCTCGGACACTGTCTCTCTGTCTCTCTCTTATCTCTCGGAGACTGTCTCTCTCTGTCTCTTTATGTCTCTCCCTCTCCCTCTCTATAACTCGGTGGGCGGAGTATGAGCGCAGCGCTGGGGAAAGGCTTATTCTGAGAGAATCTGACGTCGCCTTAGCAACCAGTTTGCCAATCTTTATTAGGTTGTGTATTTCATACATGAACACTGTATTGTGGGCGGGGAGCGTTTCCCTGTGGAAGGGGGGGGGTTTCTTCTGAGAGAATCTGACGTCGCCCTAGCAACCACTTTGCCAATCTTTATTAGGTTGTGTATTTCATACATGAACACTGTATTGTGGGCGGGGAGCGTTTCCCTGTGGAAGGGGGGGGGGTTTCTTCTGAGAGAATCTGACGTCGCCCTAGCAACCACTTTGCCAATCTTTATTAGGCTGTGTATTTCATACATGGACACTGTATTGTGGGCGGGGAGCGTTTCCCTGTGGAAGGGGGGGGGTTTCTTCTGAGAGAATCTGACGTCGCCCTAGCAACCACTTTGCCAATCTTTATTAGGCTGTGTATTTCATACATGAACACTGTATTGTGGGCGGGGAGCGTTTCCCTGTGGAAGGGGGGGGGGGGGGTTTCTTCTGAGAGAATCTGACGTCGCCCTAGCAACCAGTTTGCCAATCTTTATTAGGTTGTGTATTTCATACATGGACACTGTATTGTGGGCGGGGGCGTTTCCCAGTGGAAGGGGGGGGGTGGTTTCTTCTGAGAGAATCTGATGTCGCCCTAGCAACCAGTTTGCCAATCTTTTTTAGGCTGTGTAGTTCATTCATAGACACTGTATTGTGGGCGGGGGCTTTCCCGGTGGAAGGGGGGGCGTTTTCCAGTGAAAGGGGGCATGGTCAGCGAGAGAAGCCAGCACTAGTGAACATGCGGGGGGGCTGGGAGAAGAAGGGGTGGTGACTAAGCGCTCTACTGTAGAAGTCGCCGCACCCCCTCAGCTGTAGATACACACAAGATCCTGGGGGCACAGGACCGCCCCCTCTTCCAGCGTCCCGCCCCTCTCCTCCAATCAATCTCCTGGCAGCATAAGGGAGAGAACGGATCACAGCGTTCCTCCCCTTCCCTCCAGTGCAGCATGAATGAATGAGAAACTTATATAGCGCGGCACATGCGAACTAAATCGCCTCTGGGCGCTTGTTGTTCCTGTCTCCTTTGACCTCAAAAGAGATGAGTCTTGATCTTTCTCCTGAAGGTCAGGTGGTTCTCCTCCAACCGAATGTTGGTCGGTAAAGCGTTCCATAGTCTGGGACCCTGGAGCGCACATCTTCTTTCTCCTTTGGACTTGTATCTGGCTTTGGGTATCTGGAGCAGGTTTTGGTCGGTGGATCGCAGAACGCGATTGGGGTTATGAGCTTTTATCTTGTCGCACAGATATTGGGGGGGCCTTCCCATGGATGCACTTATGCGTCAGACAGAGCGCTTTAACCACTAGTGTTGAGCGGAATACGCCATATTCGATTTCGCGATATTGTGCGAATATATAGAAGAATATTCGCAAATATTTGCTAATATCGAATATTCGTGATATTTTATCCAAAAAAAAAATTTGCGAAATTTCGCTAATGCGAAAATGATTGCGAAATTCTCATAAACGGAGATCATTTCCTGTATTACTAAACTAATATGCACTAAACACTAACTCTACACTAACTCTACTTAAAAGAAAGGAGAATAAGGGGGAAAAGAAGGGCGGAGAAGATAATCGCGCAATATTCCTATTGCGCGATTATCTTCTCCGTCCTTCTTTTGCATCAGAGCCAATCAGAATAACTCGAATATTCGGCAAAAGGAATATTGCGTGATATTCCTTTTGCCGAATATTCGAGTTATTCTGATTGGCTCTGATGCAAAAGAAGGGCGGGTAAGATAATCGCGCAATATTCCTTTTGCCGAATATTCGAGTTATTCTGATTGGCTCTGATGCAAAAGAAGGGCGGAGAAGATAATCGCGCGATATTCCTTTTGCCGAATATTCGAGTTATTCTGATTGGCCCTGATGCAAAAGAAGGGCGGAGAAGATAATCGCGCGATATTCCTTTTGCCGAATATTCGAGTTATTCTGATTGGCTCTGATGCAAAAGAAGGGCGGAGAAGATAATCGCGCGATATTCCTTTTGCCGAATATTCGAGTTATTCTGATTGGCTCTGATGCAAAAGAAGGGCGGAGAAGATAATCGCGCGATATTCCTTTTGCCGAATATTCGAGTTATTCTGATTGGCTCTGATGCAAAAGAAGGGCCGAGTAGCTGATGCGATTCTTTTATGCTACATAAAAGAATGGCATCAGCTACTCGGCCCAGGGTCTCTAATCATACCAGCAATGCTTTTAGACGTCGATGGAGATCACTAGGATGTGATCTGTTTTAAAAATAAATTTGAAAAAATACGAATATTCGCCATAGCGAATATTCGCCGCAATATTCGAGTTATTCGCGAATACTCGAATATGCAATATTCGTAGCGAATATTCGCAATGCGAATATTCGTGAGCAACACTATTAACCACTCAAGCCCCGGACCAATATGCTGCTGAATGCCCAGAGCATAGGCGTGCGCACAGGGTGTGCTGGGTGTGCCCAGGCACACCCTAATCACCCCATGCGCATTAGTGTTATCGCTCTCTATAGCAGCAGGAACATGGGAAAGATCTCTGTCTTACCGACTCTGCCATTAGAGAAGTGTTTATGCTCTTCTCTTTCTCTATGCCGGCAGGGAGATCATTGTGCTGGGGTCATATATGTGTAGACACATACGCATCCATGTGTGTTTGAGCTTAAGGGTGCACACCCTAATGCTATAGGCTGCGCACACCTATGGCCCAGAGGCGGTTTTACAATTCGGCGCTGCGTCGCTTTAACAGACAATTGCGCGGTCGTGCGACGCGGCTCCCAAACAAAATTCGCGTCCTTTCCTTCCCACAAATAGAGCTTTCTTCTGGTGGTATCTGATCGCCTCTGCGATTTTTATTTTTTGCTCTATAAACAAAAAAATAGAGCGACATTTTTGAAAAAAAAAAGAAAAATATTTTGTACTTTTTGTTATAAGAAAAATCGAATAAACTAAATTTTTTAGTCAAACATTTAGGCCGAAATGTATTCAGCCACATGTCTTTAGTGGGGGAAAAAAAAACGCAATAAAAAAAAATAGCTACCTAGCGGCGACAGCGACACTAATACAGCGATCAGAAAAATGATCGCTAAGGCCCCTTTCACATTGAGGCGTTTTTCATGCGGTACAGCGCTAAAAATAGCGCTGCTATACCGCATGAAAAATCATGCCCTGTAGTGTTCAATGTGAAAGCCCGAAGGCTTTCACACTGAAGCGGTGCGCTAGCAGGAACGCTCCAAAAGTCCTGCTAGCCGCATCTTTACCGCGGTATAGGAGCGGTGTGTTCACCGCTCCTATAGCGCGCCTTCCCATTGGAATCAATGGGAAACCGCGGCAATAGCGCGGTAATACCGCCCGCAACGCGGGCGGTATTAACCCTTTTTCGGCGCTGTAACGGGGTTATAAAACCTCACCGCTAGCGCCCGAAAATTCGCGGTAAAACACTGACGGTATCAGCGGCGCTACAAATAGCGCGGCTATAACCGTCAACCTGC